>JAVQJF010049491.1:0-21588 GCA_036023855.1 Gadopsis marmoratus
TCCTCAGTCTCCAAAAAATGCTTCACCTTCAGTCTTGCATGCAAGCGTACACTCACCCCCTTTCACTCTTTTTTTTTTTGTTTATCCGCTTTCCGTTCCCCCCTCCCCCTCGCTGCCCCCGTGCGCACAAAACTTCTGTCTTGCTGCAGCTTCTCTGGGTGCCCTCTGCTTGGCTTTGAAATGTAAAGTTCCCATGCTCTCACAGAGGGAGTTACTAAATGCTCCCTGCCACCAGTATACACACAGTCCCCAAGTAGTGTTGTCACTTCCACTTCAGACAGACACACTATAAAGAAAAAAATGGGCAAGGGGAGGGGGTGAGGGTGGTTTGGGGCGGGTTAAGTTGAGGGCTTTTTTAACTCCAAATCCCCACTGTGTCGCTAAGGATACCGGAAACACTGCAGCCCCTCCATTTACCTCCCCGCCATCATTGCCCCCCACCTTCCCCTCCATCACACACACAAAGCCAGGGGAGAGGGCACCAAGTTCCACGCTCCATTGACAGAGATTAAAACAAAAAGGTCCACCCCCACCCCCTGGAATGTCATAGTAGCCACAAGTTTAAAGTCAGTGAAAGGAGACGGAGGAGGAGGAAGAGGCAAGGAGCAGGAAGACAACCCTAAACTCCTCCGTTTCCTTCCTACAGTTTATTAGAGCTGTAATGCCTATATGCTAAACAGATAAGCCCTGTAATGAGTTTGGACAAACCCACTGCTTAAAAAGAGAGGCCTGTGCAGGGTGTGTGCGAGCGGTGGCCGCAGCGGGGGTGGGTGGGTAAGGCTTTTTGGCCCGAGCTGAGGGTCTGAAGTATGAGCAGCATTACACAGGCATCTTGCATTGTCATTAAAAACAGTTTATGACACACAGCCCTCTGCCAACAGACCGAGGAGCTGAGCACTCCCTCCGGATTTTTCCATTTAAAAATGCGCCTGTCGCTCAGCCAATGGTCGGAGAGGAATCTGGGTGAAAGGTTACACGGGAGGGAGTGTAAGTTGTAGCGAAATGTAAGGAAGAAAGACTCCCGCCTCTGTGAGTATCTGTCTATTCCTTCCTCTCTCCCCTCACCCAGTCATCATTTCCACATGTTGCAGCGAGGGCCCTAAATTATGTGTGTTTTGAGTGATGATCTTAGGCCCAATCCATCACGGGGTACAGAGGAGCTGACCAAACCTCTCCCCTCCTACTTCCTCCTCCAAGGAGCTACCTCCTCTCCCCCGCACCCCCACCCATGTCCCTATAAACTCTGCTCCTTCCAATCCCAGCCCAGGCAGTAATTGCATCCCATTTGTGCCAATTAGTCCCTGCGCTTCTCCCTTTTTTTACAGGATGGGATTCTGTCCCTCCTGCTGTTGGACTTCGAGTTGATGTCTCGTGTGTGCGTTTTTCTGGAAACATGGGGCCTTAATCCAAGTGCTTAAATCCCAGACATAGGCTTGCTCTGCTGGACAGGGTCAGTGCAACAGGACAGACAGGCCGAGGCCAGGACAAACACACAGTGAGGAGACACAAAGAGGGGAGAGCTATTTCTGGCCCTGGTCTTAATTGTCCATGACTCCTAGCCCAGGCGCATGATGAGAGCCTAATCACATACACCACTTCCTGAGTTTGTTAGTGTATGAGTGAATGTTGTTGTGTCTGTTTTCATGTACAGTTGCAGCTGTGTTTCTGCACATATGCACCCCACTTCTAGTGAGCAGCTAGCTGACGCAAATCATTGTCTTCTTCAGTAACCGTAAGCACGACGATAAGCACTTCATGTGCCAGATTTCGTTGACAGGAAGTGCCTCCTTCTGGGTGTCTCGAGGTGACAACAGGAAATAATAAGACCGCAACCTGAGCCTGTTACCGTATCCAGTGAGAGAGACGGTCTAATGGCCCAGGTGGAAGAGAGCACAGCAGGCCTTTGTAAATAGATCCCACATCTAACAGTTCAGAGACAGCAGCAACTTGCCAACAGTGATGAGGAGGGGGCACGAAAGGGGAGGAAGGTACATGAAGCTCAGTAAAGAGTTTCACTGTCAGCTCAAGGGCTGCCCCCTTTTGGTCAAATAGATAACCGTTGTTCAGGCTTTGTCCATTTTTATACGACTTTTGCATGATCAGTCCATTGTAATGATTTAATTAAAAAAATGTTCTCTAAGATCCAACTTAAAAACACATCAAAACTGAACAGTACAAATATGATTGTATTTCTTTATGTTGCTGTTGGTGTGATACAACTCGTTAAATGTGACATTTGGAAGCAGGTTGTTTTTATAGTTATGTAAAACATTGGAGAAAATTGGACTCTGGGGTCAATTCCTCAAAATCAAAGACAGAACTCCTTTTAGGTTTTGCCATTTAGTCCCCAGATGTTTAACAATGCTACAGGAACACAAATCTGCAGATCAATACTTCACCACCTGTAGTCTCAATAGACCAAATGCAAAGCAGCTTCAAGAAATGTCACTTTTAGTCAACCAGGAAACATTCTCTCACTTTCTCACTGCAACAAGTATTGGCAATTTCTAATTTATAATGCTATTCTTGGAAAATGGCCCTAAAAAGTATGCAACTTGGGAACAGGTACATCTGACGTCACTCGTTCGTTCATGTTTGCTTTGTGTCTGCAACCGTGTTATTTCAATAAGAAATATTTTGAAATGTCCTTGTTAAATTAATAGACTGTGTAAAAATCATCATCACCATCAGATTGACACACTATGGTATATCATTTGAATTTAAGGCAACGTGACAAATTTAAAACAATGTAGAGTCTCAATGACTTAATCCATTGTCAGACAACTGGAAAAAATTATGATTATCCAATAACTCTGCATTTTCACAATTCGCTGTCATTTTATATAGCGCACAAAAACAGGAACACGTTTAAAGAAAGGCAGAAACGGTGAGAGAGAGTAGAGCAATATGGAGAGAGAAGGAAGGGTCTGAGGGGCAAAGAGAGGGGTTTTTTGGCAGAGCGAGACATAAGATGGGGACAAAGGGCAGTAAGAGAGGAGAAAAAGAGGGGCGGGACAGCTCGAGCAGCCAGCCACTGCATTCCGACACGTCACATTCCTGTTCACATCTGGCTGCAATACACACGCTCCCGATTACCAACTATCCCTCACTCCCTTTCACAGACATATAAGATCTGAAGGTCTCTGACCCACATATGCACAGGCACGCATGTGTACACACAAATGCATCAAACCACGCAAATGACTGCCCTTAGCAAGTAAACTTCCAATGTTTTAGGAATTTTAGTCAAAAAGCCTTTCTCCTTGCCTATCTATCTTACCGAGCTTCTTTCCAGCAGAGCCGCAGAGGCGGCACGGTTGGGTGGCTGAAGGTAGTCAAAGCTGCCCCACTTCCTCGGTGACTCAGCACTGTTGCATGTTCCCATGCGCTCTCAGCGAAACCTGATCCCAATATTTACAGGCATACACACATGGAGGAACGGGAAGTACAGAGAAGACTAAATCTGAAGATGTGTGTGGTCCGTCTGGAAGCGTGCACCTCTCTCTGGAGGAAAGGGAAATGGGTGGTGGGGTGGGGACAATGAGGCAGGGGGCTGAGACGCTGAGAGACAGGTGGAGGGGGCTGACGGACACAGACTTACTGTCTCCGCTCGGGGCAGTGCACTGGCAGGTGGGAGCGTCCGTCAAAAATCATGCAACACAAGTGCTGCTATGGAGACACCAGCCAACCAGCAACACAACGCAGCCTGAAAAGTGGCTGGTGTGCAAGTGTGCGTTTGTGTAAGTGCGTTTGCTTACTGTCAAAGTGGTCGTGCCTCTGTTTGAAGGTGTATTGTAGGTTGGTGCTAAGCCTGGAGACGGGAGCTTTGATCTCCGTGTGGCTCTGCTGGCTCAGCTTCTCCTCCATCTCCACCGTGCAGCAGGAGAAACCCTGCGGACACACTTTCAGTGGGGCTCCTAGAAGAGACGAGGACAACGCAGTTAAACACCATGTGATACAGGAAACATGTCATTACGAGTCAAATCCATACTAAATACTTAGTTATGTTAGAATAAAAATTAAAAAAACACGACCCACTCAGAACAGTAGGTCTCTGAAAGTGACCTGGCTTTATCAATGTCTCTGGGGATATTAATTAACTGAGCCAATTGGCCAACTTTAGTAGATATTTATACCTGTTTGAAAGATGTATATATATATTTTGCCTGGGTTGAAACCTTTCAAATATTGAGTAACAACTTCACCCCCCACCAAATCAAATGCACCTTAGCTGTGAAAACCCCCTTAACTGCACTTAAGTGGATTAATTGCAACCCTGAGCTCAGAACAGTCTTCAGCAGTACTTTATAGAGCCGCCTTGCTCTTATCCTGGCACTTCCCTGTCCTGATTGATAGTTCAGTGCTGCAGCTTTCTTTGAGTGCCGTGTCCATCTAAAACACAGACTTAAGGAGAGGATTATCTCTTCACCCACTTTTCAGGCAAGAAGGCTGACTCCAGACATGTTCACATTGATGCAGATAAATCTAAAAAGCTCCCCCCTCCCTAATTTTGGCTTTGCATCCACATAGAACAGCATTTTGACAACACAGAAAATGCAAGAAAATCTCACAAAAAGCATGTGTGAGATTTCCACGAGACCTCAGGCATGTTGACCATCACGTGATCCATTTTTGAAGGGGTGATGTACTCTTCCTGAATGCTTTCTCTGTAAACAAACACTGAAAAACAGCAGAAAGCCACTTGCTGGCAACAGTGTAAAGCTGCTGGCCCTCAAATGCCAAACAATAGAGATGTGAAGTGTTTTGCTGTTTTGGAACTTCAGTGTAGCTCAAGAAATGTACTGGAAAAGCTTGTAGATGGACAACTTTTAACTGTTAAAACATGTTCAGACAGATCTGTGTTAGTGTGGACACCAAAAACCTCAACGCACCCTACTTTTACTCGGTTTTCTAATCAAAACCTAAATACGGTCTTTGATATAACAGCAACTGCCAACTTTGTCAAAAGTGAGTTTAACATCCAATTAAAAAAGGAGGGTCAGGGGAGGACGCATGCAAAGTCACAGCTGCAATAATGTTTTGTTTTAAATGTGGCTGTTGGAATTTGGGAGAACACAGGGATCCTTTCAGTGCATCCAGGCATCAACGGCCTGTTTAGTTTTCCCCACCCGCTCGTGCTCACTCGCCAGTGTGCATGCACAGGTTACTGCTACTTGCAAGGGAGCTTTAATATTACCTGTAATGTTTTCCAGCATTTAATGAAAGGCTCATTAAAATATCCCAGACTAATGTAGCCTGAAGAGTTTTCTAGTTTTCACATGGTATGTGCACTGAAATGTGTTCTATGGGTTTCTTTTATATGAAAGTCAGTATTTCATGTAAAGCTACAAGAAAATCAAAATTGAGATCTAAAAAAGTGTTGACTTTGTTTGTGACTGCCAACAGTGAATGTCTTTCCCGCTGTTTCTTTACTTTATCATCCGTACGTTCTTCTAAACAGTTGGGAGTCGTTTTGTTAAGACATCAGATTTTTCAAACAACTTCCTCCAAGTGATGTCAAAAGACAGGAAAAGTATGCCTGAAGCATATCGCATCTAAACTATAAGTATTGTGCTATTTATTGGTGAATGGATTTGGTAAAGCATGAACACACTTTCTATTCTTACAGTTGCTCAGGTTAGACCATCGACTGTGGGATTTTACTCTTACCTTCACTGCTGCTAGTCCCCATGTTTAACATGTCACCATGACAACCTGAGCCGTGTGGACGTGTTTTTCTGCGACATCTTGAGGTTGTTTTCATTCTTTTTGTGCATGTAATAGAAACGCCCATCAGCTTCTATTAGAAAAACAGAACTCGGGCCCAACTTTGGCGACTTCTGTTATCCCACACATGTACAATTTTATTTAGAGGAGGGGAAAAAAAACATGTTTCTAGATCAGGTTTCCTAGAGTCTGAAAGCTATAGTAAAGACACAGACCTGAAAAAGTCTCAGATTTCAAACTGAAAAGCACAACACGTAGAGAGACGCTCCCTGCATGTCCGAAACAGTAGCTAAAATGTTTCAAAATTTGCACTGCAGGGTCAGAAGTGACTCGCAGCAATACAATCATCTAAACAGAGTGCCAGAGGGAGGGATGCACCCTGGCGCCACAAACTGGACCCCTCTTTCTGGGATCAAGTCCAAATAAGCATCAAGTCACTCCTCTCGCAGTCCTCTCCCCAAACTCATCTCTCTCTCTCACACCAACCCTCATCAATTCCACCCAACCCCCCCTCCTATACACACACATATACCCAGGCATAGTTGGCAGCCCCTACCTAAACATATTCACACATCACTGCTCAACACATGGCTCTTTGTACCAGCATGATTGGAGGTACAGGCAGTAACACACACACACAACTTTTAGGTGAAACAGCCATCCAGTCTCTCCTCCAGCAGGGCCCCCTTGCTTGCCCAGAGCACAGGCGCACAATCAAAAGGGCTATATCCACGTGGAAAATGGCCCTAGTTACCAAAGTATACAAATAAAAGTGAGACGGTCAATATTTCACAGGAATGTCTGTACAAATGTCACATTGTTAGCTCAAAGGATTAAGTCTCTGAAAACTGAAGATTCTTAGCTAATGCATACTTTGTGAAAACATTTTGGCAGCCAATTTCTCAAACCGCTGGGAGAAAAAAAAATTGCACTGCAGGAGCACAAGAGAGTGAACAGTTAAAGAGAACAGTCAGGTCCTATAAAAATCAACATCATGCCGGACTTGCGTGATATGTTTCAGGCTTGCTATTTCACAAAAAGCCGTCGAGGCATCAGTCGTTTCACTAGCATCACTGTCTGGCATGAATAGTCTTTGTGTGATGGGTGAAATGGCTCTCGATTGCCTTACAGAGTTCCTTTTAGGAGCCTCTTGCCGCTCCAGCTTCCAGAGTACTTTAAGATGTAATAAGACACAGGGACAGAACGTTGTTCAAGTGTCACCCAGAAGAGCAAAACCGCCATTTATGGTGGTCAAAACAAGAGAGCAGCATCTTGTAAACAAACTTGTGACTGTGTGTCATGGCATTCATCAGCTCTCCACTGGTTCCCTGCCTGTCCTTTGTGGGGAGACCACCATCCCCTTTAAATGGCTCATAAAATAAGTCACTTCCCTTTGACATTGTCCTGCCTCTCCAACTCTGTTCTCAGAGGAAGGATGGCGGGGGAGGTGAAAACACCCCATAGACAAAAACCAGATTAGACACCTCGCCGCCCCCTCTGCCTGCCATCATGTGCCCCTGAACCAGACCAATCTCGGGGTGCCCCCCACATAGACTGCCACCAGGTCAGGGGTTAACAGCCACTCCTCTGAGAGAGGTCCTGTCCTCTGACCCACCCGTCCGCCAAGCCAGCACATCCACCACACACACACACAGTAACTCACCCCCAAACCCCAGTCCCTCCAATAATACCGCCACCAACATGCATACTAAAAAAAAAACCCCATACATACAAACATCAGGGGCCATAAAAGATGCAGACACATGCAAAAAAAATATATATAGAAACCGTTACTCATAGTCCAATCTAAAGTCATAAAAGTCCCTCAATAATTATTTCTGTACCTCTCTGAACTTAGGACATCACTAAAACTGCTAAGGGAGCCGTGAAGGAGGCCACGTCACAAAGCATTCACTTATTGGAGCCTGGTGGTCTGCAAATGAACCAAACCTCAGCGCTTTCACACACAGTAACATTTTTAAATAAATGATAAACTGTATGTTGCTCAGTCTACGTACACACTAATTCAATACCAGCGGAATGCAGCAGGTAATTTGAGATGGTGAATACGGGGGCAATTTCATTTCAAAACATGAGAAATGTGAAACTTTCCAAGTCGATCCGATTGATCTTCAAAAGTCCAGCATATAAAATGCAGCCTTTAACACACCCAGCAGTGTGAAAGTATGCAAAACAACACTCGTCAAGACAAAGGTTGACTATTAATTGGCTTTTTATGCTCCCTGCTGTAACATGTAAAAGGAGAATGCTGCCAGTATACTGAGCATTACTCACAAAGACTGTTGTAAATTTGCACGCCCTGCAGCCATAACATTCTCCTCTTGCTCCTCACTTCTGTCTAGGGTGTAATTATCCTGGGGGGGGGGGTATGGGATTGGTGCCATTTGTTGGGTAACTTTCAGATCTGTGCCCCAGCCCATCATCCCATGAGCTGGACGTGTCCATGACTTAAGTTTTACTTAAATATAAGAATGACGTCTTAGGAGTAAAACCTAAGTGTAAAAATGTGTGAAGTGATTCAAACAGGAAAAGTACACAGGCATGAGGTGAAGCTGCAACTGAAAGGAGTGATTAAAAGGATGCAAAAGAGCTGCATATTTCATTTCCAAAATGATAGCAATTGCTTTCTAAGTCATTCCCTTCTGAAAGTCTTTCCTGTTAGAGCATGCTGTCAAATCACCCCTCTGTTTTTGTCTCTCTTTCATCTGTAAGGGCTCTACAGTTGTGGTCTGTATGCAGATTTTAAAAACAAAATTCCATCAAACATTTCTCAGTCAAAAAAAAAATGCCACTTCTCAATTGCAGAAAAGCTTTTGCAATTAGTTTCTCAGTGAGTAATTAAATGTTTCAAACCATTCTGATAATGTGGTCTTCAATAAAGAAAGGAATCAGCAATTTGAAAGCAAAACTCTCAAAATGCTTTGCCTTTATCAGCTTTCAGTAATAATTTTGGAAAGGCACCATGTTGTTCAAAAGTTGGATGTAATTTTATGAAGTGGGAAACATGCAGCATTGGAGCCACCAGTGTCCTATTTTATATTACCACAAAGTTTTCACAGGACAGTTAGGAAAAGTGCTTTGGTACAATATGATATTTCCCCACCTTATTACAAGAAATCCTTTAACTAGACGAGCTGACTAAGAGCTCAGTCTCATTTACAACCTGGAGGAGTAGCTGCAGGGGGAGGGAAAGTTACAAACATCCACACATCAGGCTGCTGCTCAGCACAACCACAGACTCTTGCTCGAGGGCGTCATGCCAGAAGTAGGTTGGGTTGGGGGGGTGGGGTGCATCTTGTTCATGTTACCCATACAGATTTTCCTGGCTCTTTGTCCCCCCCCCCCCAAACTAATGACGTCCAAGACAACCTGACCATCCCGCTACTGCCACCAGTGCATACAAATAGTGATCTACGGGTCAACTTTTCAGATTCCTCAAGTAGAAATAAAACACAATGTTCTATAAGTGTGTGGAATTTATTTCACAATGAAGAGAAAGATCTCCGTGTCCCTGTTTAGCTCTCAGATTTCCATGCCATGTTAGGGAGAGAACCACAAATATTCCAAAGTAGAATGAACTATTTAAGTTGGATTTTAAGCCAAGATGAATGTAAGACACACCTATTACATTTATATCTCACACACTAATATCCTGCATACTGGGGTGTACTCTGAGCTATGGCAGAACTGCTGCAAAAGGGAGAAAATGTTCTACAACATTGTGCTGTAATCGGAAACCATTATTAGAGAGTTGGCTGTTCATGTGGAGATAATCAGGGCAGGGCGATACTTCCACCTACTCTGCTTCTACACTTCAGCCTCCTACAAAAATGGAGTAATGACAATTTTATAGCAGTTTTGGCCAAACCAATAATGCTTTTCGGCTCTCAGTTCATTAGGAAAAGTCAGAAAGAGGCTGAAATGTGCTGGCAGGGGACTTCTGAATCTGATTGAAGTGCTTTAACAAAATGGTGGGAAGCAATGCCAGACCTTGTCCTTTTCTTTGCTCTAATGTGTTTTACTTGACTGCTGCTTGGTGCCTCAAAGCATAACTTGAAAGCTGAAGGACACACAGTACAGCTGAAGTCGTTAAAGTGAATGTTTAAAGGCGCATTCTTAACAGGTGTCATGAAGGACATTCAAATCTTGAAGACCTACATAGGGACCCCATGGTAACGAACATTGCTTTTTACTGTCTGAGGTTTTCATGTTGGCCAAGCTTCAGGAGAAGCCCGTGTTTTGGACAGATAGCTCTCTCCTTCACCTGGACGCCTGCCGTATGTTCCACATCTTATACTGTAGATCTGCAGCCCCTCACTGGGAGTGGCTCCAGCTGACCCATGACTCAAGACGTTACACTACTCTCATAACTAGCCTACCGCCTGTTAAGGATGTAACCGAAGTGGGGGAATGGCTTTAAACATTTAAAGTTACGTGGTAAAATATTTTTAGAGGATTCATTTGAAAATGCAACCTTGATCATCTGCACGTTTGCCTCAATAAAAATGAGCGTGCCAGTTTGTTCCAGTGCTGCTATTTGGATTCATCATTCATATATGCTGCTGTATTTGTATATTTACAAAATTATTGGTTGTGTTTTGGAGCCCATATTGTTGTCTACTGTTTCCCCCATAAGGACCACCATATTCATCTCACACTGATTTACATATAAAAAGAGTAACATGTAAGGGATGGTAGTCTAAAAGATTTGTGATAGAGAGCAACCGAGTGCTATAAATTAAAAAACAGCTGATAAGTGAGTTTATCCATTCCAGATTGTAGCCTGTATAGTATGAATGCAGCTATCATTTATTCTTAATTTTGTCCTTACTATCAGTACTATTGTTTATTTTATACATCATCTCATTACACACACAGACTTTGTTGTACAGGTACCTACTGTGTAATGAAACTAGCAGAAATCTAAACTGATAAAGCGGCGACACTTAAATGCATACGATTTCCCTTCAAACTAGTATTGACGCAGTAGTTTGTCACTCAGCATGTAGTCCGCAAACCCAGAAAGCAAATGATGACTGTCGGCACTATGAGTTGCTTCGACCCACAATTCAGCATCTGAAGTGTTAGAGGTTAACGCAAAAGAACAATCATACAGACCATCAGTAACTCCCAGAAAAAAAACTTTTTTTTTTTAAAAACACAGGATCTATTAATGGGAGGAAGCCGCTCAGGAAACACTACCACCGCTAGTGACATGAGAGATTTACTCCACTTAGAACAATGCTCGCCATCCATTTATGAGGCAGGAAGCTTTGGTTTAGCAGAGTACTCTCTGGAGGAGTGAACATTTTCAGCTCCGCAGGCAGCCACAGAGCTTTGGATAATGTCTGTGTAAAATTATGTTTCCTTAAATAAATCAAGAATTAAAATCTCTTCCACAACACAGCTGTCAAAACACCAAACTGCCAAAATTTGCTTGTCACATGGCATGGCTATGATGAGAAAGAAAGGCATGTCAGCATGAGGCAGAGGAGAACTCATTACAATCTCCATGTCTCATCAACTGCTTTTACACAGACTAAAAACGAAGACCATTTCTCATTCATAGTGACAAACTGTCACATTAAAATGTTTATCAGAGATAAATCTTCCACATTTTGTCCAACAAACAAAAGCACACACTGGGATCCATAAATCAGAGCCCTCTGCCACAAGAGTCCATTTCTGATTGCTAAACCAGTTGGGGTCTCTGGCCAATTAAAACTCTCCATTTGTGAACATTCCAAAACGCTATCATCCATGAACATTTACCCAGAAGCCCCTGGGGAGATTCCACAACATTGCTCTGGCCTCTCGCTTGGTCCGTTTCCCTCTCCCGTCCCGGGCCCTGCATCTCCGGCTTTGTCTCCCCACACAAAAGCTCCCTGCCTACACCACTTCCCAGGTCACTGCTTTGTCAGGGCTTCAACTTGCTCCTGCACTTCACAGAGTGCATTTAACAAGTCAGAAACCAAATTCCAACCACTGGGGCCGATCTCAAAAGAAAGTTCACCTGCTGCACAATTTGTATGAAATCTCTCGTGGTTACAGAAAGAAAAAATCTGGAGGATTGCAATTGACTATCTGACCTCTGCATGCAAAACAGCGCGAGGTAAATATAGCTTCCGATTATATATAGTGTACGTGGCATGACATTATTTCTGTAAAGTCTCTTGATAGCAGGGTGGAAATTTGGGAGGGGGTTGGAGGCTGTTGATTCAACTGTGCTGGGCAAGGCTCAGGTGTTAGCCAAAGAAAACAAACAAACCCAAATTTCTACTACCTAGAATATGAAGGCAAAAACACCACATACCCTGTAGAGATTATTTTGTTAAGATACATCAGAGTGAGAAAACAGGACGTTAGATTAGAGACAAAGGGGGGGGTGGAGTTGGAAGGTCTTGGAGGTCATTCATCTACACAAGTGAATCTGCTTTCTGTGTTAACTATTCCAAAAGCACCTTACACTACAGTGGGCAATCTTAGCACAGCACAACATGGTTTTCTCACTTGACTGAAAACATTTGGCCCAAAACAAGCACCGAGGTCTGCAAGAGGTCAAGAAATGCACAAAGAAAGCAGGAGAAAATACATCATAAAAATGAAACGGTCAAACTCTCAACACTTGCGCAAGTTCTGCCTCCAACTGTGGAGGGAGCTGGAGGCCATGATTCATGTTGACGCACTTATGGGGAATTCATACTTCAAACAGAAGTGGTTTGTTTCGGGACGAGATTGGACTTGGGATGCTTTTACAGCGTGCGCCACACAAACTTTCTGCAGCTTGTTTGACTTCCTGCTGGTAAATAGAGCGACCGCTGGTGATTGGCTCGACTGCCAGACCTCAGCAAGCCTCACCATTTAGCCAGGTGGTTTTAACACGAGCGCCTGTGTCAAATATTGTAGGGGCTATTAAGTTCATATATAATGGAAACGCGACACAAAACACTTGCACATAAATCAACTAACTGTCCATCCAATCATCACTCTGCTGTGAATCTTTTCTAAACAACGGCACTCTATCAGAATGAGCTGGAGGCAATGATTCACGCTAACAACTGGTCTAATCCTTCACCCTTTCCACATCTTTCTTTCAGGTTATGTGCCTTTTGATGAGCCACAGATTTGCAGTGTTTGATCTAGTGCTTTTACTACAGATTCCATTTTGACGCTTCAGCCTGGCGTGTGTGTGTGTGTGTGTAAATGCGAGTGAGTGAAGAGAGTGAGTCTGTTATGTTTAAGATTTGCAGAGACAGGCAGAGGTTTTGCAGACAAATGGAGAGGACAAGTTACAGCACAGCATGATTATCACAAGGGAAGGGAAGAGGAGGAGAACAAAAAAAAGGAGGCACAAAAGACCTTCCTGGCTTGTCCCTCCACACCAGCCCTCCGTCTTCCCACTGACTCGTGGCACACAAATGAAATCAAGACTTTAAAAATGAGAAAGAAAACACTCTTTACTTAAGGCCAAGTGCATAACCAAGGGAGCCTGCACAAACTGTTGTGTTGTCAGAGAAATAGACTACAGTAGAGCTTACAAATAAGGTCTTCTTTAAGATGCACACACTGCTTGAGAGCCATGCACATGACTATCTGACGAGGCCTTACACTTAAAACGTCTTTGTGGCTTGGTCATGTGCATTTGCATGTTTCCCATAAGTCACAACACCTCTACCTCCAAAATAACAATAATAATAATAGAAAAATAAAAAAAAAATACAACTTTGCTGAAACATGAGTGCTTTGAAACTTAACACGCATACAATACATTTCATCGTTGCCAGTAAAAGCCAGCGAACCCCTCCTAAGGACATGGAGCTCTTTGACAATGTTTATAACAGACATCCAAAAGCAGCTGAAGTCCACCAGATGTTGAGGCAGGATGGGGCCCGGCGAAGCCCCCCAGGCAGAATGAGGTCAGGTACAAGATCAGGTTTCTGGAAGCTCAAAGCTACAAAAGGGCAACAGAGATTCAGATATACCTGTTGGGCCTTACGAAACTGGACACCAGCGGAGACGGTGGGAAGAGAACCACTCATCGCCGACTGTCAAAAGGGACTAGAAAGTCTAAACCTAATGGTACAATGGTTTAATGGGCCTCAGTCATGGATGGATAGTCCGTGACTATATGTACTGAATGTGTCAATAAATCAACGCTACTTGCCATTCCGATGATATACAATATTTCAACTTCTGGTGAGTTGACTCGCATTCCCACATAACAAATTTTTCTGCCAGCAAAAACCTCCCAAAAAACACACGCTGACCAAATGCTTTGCAGCTTTGGAGCCATCATTTAACAATCTATTTGATCCTTTCATGTGTTTTTTCCCCCCCTCCCTCACTTATCGGCCCTCTGCTAGCAGGATGTCTGCCATTGTTTTCTCCATAGTTTAACTTCAGTTTTGATGACCTGCTTTTAACACATGGCATCAACTCGTCAGTCAAATTCACAGAGCTATGTGAAGCAGCCAAAGACCTGCCTATTGCTTTTTTGTTTGACAGAAGAAAGGATGTTTGAAAAGCAAAGAAGAAAAACCAGAGGTTTTGATCTCAAGCAACATAATTTATATAAAAATAAATCCAAGAGCGAGCAGCACACAGAGGGATTAGGTAAATATTAAGAAACCGATTAAGCTAACTGCAGTTTGGAAAAGTGAGCTAAGTGTGACTGACTGCCTCGTCAGTGAGAGTCTTGATGTAGGCCTTGGGAGTAATTAGCAGGGATTACAGCTCGTCTGGCCTGCACCCAGCACTGGGGTTTCAGCCCAAACACCCAGGCAAGTCCCTGGCTTCGCTCCCTCACCGCTCTCCCTAACCACAGGGGCCTCTGGCGAGTCACACAAATCTTAATGATGATCATGACTATCAACACGGACGTCAAGCCAACTGCGGCTTCATAGGAAATCAATTAACCTTGGTTGAGTTACACCTACATCATAACCACACTCCCCCCGCTAACAGATACACGGTGAGATGACTTCAGCGAGTGAGTAGAGCCTCGTTGTGTCGAGGCAAAAGGGGTTCGCAACCCACCCCTGCAGTTTGGGATCAGAGCCTGTGGCCCTCCGCCACACTACTCACAGCTGGCTGAGTGACACCAGTGACGAGGCGATGCACACAAAAGAGACGCACAGAGGCTCAAATATCAGAGGAACAAAAAAATGAGACCCCTTAAAAAAAAGAAAAGAAAAAAAAAGGGGGGGCTAAATGATGGGAGCAGGAATGAGGTGGGAGATGGGGAATATATGGGTGAGGTTTAGCCTCAGCATAGGAAGTGTAGCTGCGATAAAACAACTCAGTGAAATAGCAGGGATGCACTGATCTGATGACAATTAACCAGTCAACTATTTCAATATTTTCAGTTGTACGCACGTCTTTTCATATTACACACAATGTTATGGGGTACTCATACACTCTTCTGTACTTGGTACCAGAGATGGAAGATTGTCATTGGCGCCTCCTTTAGAACTGGCAACAAAGCCCAGAGGAGATGTGTGTTAACAAGAGACATGGGTCTAGTTTTGGCATGTGCATTACCTAAAAGGAAACGACAAAGGTAAAAAGCAGACACCAGACAAAGAGAGGTAGATGGGCTGAATGGAAGAGGGCAGCAAAATAGCAGTAAACCACTATTGATGGAGAAAAAGAGGGGAAATCACCCAAGGATGGGGAAGAAAGGAAAGATTAGGAATGAAACAAAACCTCCCAGAGGAGCTGCTAAAGAGCGAGAGGAAAATGAACTGATGCGTCAGTCGGGACAGAGGGGAGGGGGACGGCTAAGTTTAACAGGGTGCAAACAGGACGTGTTAACAAGGAGTTCCAGTGCTGAAAACCACAAAGCCAGATCAGGGTTTCTCACCGTTTGCATAAGACAAGGACCCATGCAGATCCCCCAAATGATAATAGTCGAGTTGAACTGACCACGCGTGCCAAAAAAATGTACCGTGAGGCCCTTTGGTTCGAACCTTGTATTGTTTTAGACCAGGGGTGGGCAAACTTTTGGACTCGCGGGCCACAACGGGTTCTAAAATTTGACAGAGGGGCCAGGCTAGGAACAGATGGATGGAGTGTTTGTGTGAACTAATATAAATGTCATGTGAAAGCCATTACATGAAAGGATTTGGCCTTTAACAGGTAGCAAAGCATGAATAAGCAAGGCTCATTGTACAAATTGTTTTCCAAATACATTTAGGCTATTTCATAACAGTAGAGAAACTCACCTTCAGTTTCAGTGGGAACAGTGTTGTTGATCTCCCTTTTTTGCCAGTGTATCAAAATATGCGATTATTTTTGTTGTGGCAATTCTCAGTCTAAAATTTAGACAGACGTGTGTGCTCACTAAGAGGAGCAGAATGCATGTACATGCCTGTATGACGAAGCGACAATGAGTCACAGTACATGCATGCTTCTAGTTACCTCCCCAGATTCCCCCAAGTCTATGTCTCACACACAGTCGCTATCTGGCTCCTGCCTGGCCCACCACTTCTCCTGAATATTCAGTTCAACTCAGCCGGGTACAAAACTCCTTCCTTTCAGTCAAATCCCCCCTCTCTTCCTCTGTATGCCTCAGTCAGTCCCTCCAGCACTCTTTGTTGCCATGTGTTCCCAGCTCCGGGGCTCCCTGTGTGCGGGTCTTGGTGGTCCGATGTGGAATGTGGTGGTGGTGTGGGGGGGCAGGCCAGTCTAAAAGGGGGGTGCTCAATTGTTCCCACACACAGCATCCACCCCCCACTGATCTGTCACTCACGTGGCCATTTGAGGGGGTGTAGGCCAAAGCGAAGGATGCAGACAGATGGAATTACGGACTCTCAGTCGACTCTCGCATACACTGCTATTGAATTCACGCTACACTTGGAGCATGTTAAATGAGTGTGAGGGTGAAACTTCAGATTCCACAGTCCTACATGTTGTAGGCGGCACAAAAAACAAAACCGGGTCTAGAATGACAAAAATCGTTGCATCCACCAGACCGGATCCATGCAAGGACAAAACCAGGTAGCTTTAGCTGAACTTCAGTGCATAGTGTGAAGTATTTTTGTACGCTGTGATAAGCCAATTTGTTTTGGAGCAGTGATAAAGTACCTGTTGCTGGCAGAGCAGAGCGGGACACCATGAGCCCGCCTGATCTCAGAGCTGATAAGAGTGGCACGATACAGCAGAGCTGGCAGGCACGTGTATCCACCCTCATCTGTCGCAGCACGCCCACCCGCCCACCCACCCACCCTCCCTGGGTCCACAAGACCCCAACCTCATGATACCTAAACTCAATTTGCCAAACAGCGAGGGAGGGGATGTCACATATACAGAGCAGAGATCAACGGGAAGCATCACATCATCACAGCTTTTAACTGATCTCCAAGGATACCACCAGAGAGGAAAATCTCCAACACAAGCCTCACAATGTATTTATTGATCAGCCTTACACTTTCCTGGATAACTGCCTACATGCCAATGCAAAAATATTTAGTGCATCATTGTTCAGGAGCCCTGCTCTTACATTCTCATGTAACCTGATGAAGGCAAAACAAAAGCTGAGGTCAAAAGTCAAGGTGGAGGTGATTCTACCAATACTGGCATTTCAAACTGCAAAAGAAAAATCCCAAACAGTCTTAATTTTAAACACCCGAAGAAGCTGCAAAAGTCTACCCCATCACTCAGGACTGTTATCAGAGTTTACTCTGCATGTTCTGGCTTTTAACGTAGCCTGTTTATTTGATCTCAAATCCCACATTTTCCCTTCGATTCAATCATCGATATTAATGTTTGTGCTACTCATTCCACTTGTTATAAAATTACTTTAGGCTCGAAGCACCCACGCAGCAGTTCTTATGGCTCTTTTCAATTTGAAATAGTTTTAAAATTAAATGATTGTGTTATAAATTCAACATTACTCAGTAATAAGCTGTAAATAGTTTAGGCTGGTAAAACCACAAGCTACCCTCTTCATTTGCTACTGCCTGAACGGTTTGACTCCATACAAGTCTAAATCTAAACTTAAGTAGTAAAATCTATCTAAAGTATAATTCTGATGCGCTATGAGTAATTACTTACTACTATCATCATGAGTCAGGCTTATATGAATGTACTGTTGGTTGTAAACACACCTATGGGTGGGACTAAGACAGTGGTATGACATACCCGAGTCCGTTTGATCCCTCTATACCTGGCGAGAAACCACTTATGCCTCAAATCACTCTTCTTTCACGTAGTAATTAAGACAGAACAAGCAGAGCACTTAACAGTGTTGAGTCTGTTGAAAAATATAGCCCACAGTTACAATTTTGGGACTTGGAAGTCAAATAGACATGCGTTTTTATTGGGGGGAAAAAACCTTTATCCGTCTGTCCTGCCTTTCAATCAGTTGGGGAACTACATTATGTTGAAAGTACAGTCTAAAAAACAAAGTACAACCGCCTTTTCAATACAAAACAAAAAAAGGAATAACTTGACATATCCGACACCGCCTTGTATTTCTTTGAACGCTTTGTCCCGCACATATGCCTTCAAGAAAGATCATGCAATATGGCGCGTTTAGAGAGATCTACAGTATCTCACCATCTCGACTTTATGAGACTACACAGGGTGCCTCTATCTGCGAAGATGATGAAGAAAGGGCTTAGAAAAGCTGTTGCCTAGGAATACTTTAAAAAATTGGACAGTTAATCTGTGATTCAGTATCAGCTACATCATAAAGTACTCTCTCTCTGCACATTAATAGTAACAACTTTCAAATAAATGGGCAGGTTTTGGACTCCTGACCTCCCAGAGTGCAAGACCAGGCGGGAGCAGGGAGGTGTAAAACAGACAGAAGTAATGCAATCATAAAACCTTACAATTTGGTTTCTGCAAGCCGCGTTGGGTCTGGATTTTCAAACCAATTTTTAAACATAACTGGAAAACTAAACTTCATCGCCAAGTGCAGCACTGACACATAAAACACAGAGCCCCATTTGAGTTTTATGGGATTGACTTTGAGAGGCACGTAAGACACTTGGCTGGTAGTTCATTAGTTAATTATTACAGGTGGTAAAATGCCAGGCCACAGATCTACAGAGCAGAGCCACTCAAATATTGGTCTTTGAGCTATAAAAGCTCCTGCAGACTGTGTGCGCCCCAGTTCCCTGCTCTTATCTTATCTGCTGAATGTCACTGCAATAACACAACCTGTTATTTCCCAAACCGTAATGATGCAGGGCATGCAGCCACCGGCAAAGGGGGAAGGAGCCCTCACAATGTGAGACTGCAGAATGTCTCCGTCTTAAATAGAGAGGCCAATGTGCTGAGGTCATGCACGCTTTGAGTTTCAGTCATAATACACTGAACTGATTATGAGCAGGGGGATGTTCCTCATACTGAAGGGAGGGAAAACGACCCTCTTCTCTTTGATCTATGCCATTGTTCCGTACCTGAAGCATGATGTCAGGCCGGACTGCCAGAGTAAAGCAAAACACATTTTGCTTGAAGAGCTGCAAAAAGGGGAAGTGTAGCGTCCAGCCCTGCAACGACCTGCCATTGACATGGCAGATGCCAATCTGGTCAGTGTTAACTGCTCTGCTTTCAGGCTGAGGTTGAAGAGCTGGTCCGCGCTGCAACTGTGCTACAGTGCTCAGATGCCTTTGGAAATGTTTCACAGTATCAAATATAACTGTTAAGATAAATACTATTAGCAGATAAGTTCAGAAAGGAAAACCACCACTTGCATTCTGTATTATTACTGCCGTTACGCGCCATCATTAATACTGTGCGCGGCATTTATTTCCCCCATTTAAGCGAGGTATTTCAACCACAGGCCCCAAACAAATCATCATCCAGCAGACAAGAAACTTGAAAATGAGGTCTTGAACTGCTTCCACGTGAGCAGTAAAAGATTGATACCATGGGATCAGCAAGGAATTTATCAACCTATCCTGATGTTCCCGTTTCACTTAATTCTGTCCATGCCGCAGCAAACAGCGTTTCCATTGCCGTTTTGCATTAAAACATCTTTATTGAATCTCAAGTCTGGCTTCAGCTGAGCACATTGGTAATGTGAATGTTAATAAACATTCTTATCGCCACGCCGCCAACAACAACACAAGATGTTTGTGGTCATAATAAGCAAGTTTGGAATCGCGGGTCTCCAATAAGGCTCAAATTCCATCAATCTGATTTATGATGCATGCATCAAAAGGATCTGTATCATTTTCAAAGCATATCTCCTCTGCAACACAAGAATGCACAGTTATGGTTAAAGTAAAAAACATAAAAGCCCATTATTTTGTTAGAAATATTCTGATCACAACCACTGGTGGGGAAGAAAGTTATTTTACACCAACTTTTGCTTCATATATATATATTGACTGTTTCTGCAGATGGTCTAAGTGAAGCAACCTTTTCCAATGAACTGCTTTCTCTGGTTATTAACTGTTGAAACTAAAACAGTGGATACACATGCAGGTAATTAACAGTCTAACCCTTCTTCAACCTCACATCCACTTCAATTTAAACACAGACTCTGTTATGGAGTTTGACCCATTATAAAGTGTAGAAGTGAAGTTCTGACAAACACGGCTGAGGTTTTTCTCCCCGGAAACATGAAACACGTCAAGAGCGCCTGGATTCTGTATCTGCTTTTTGGAGACCACCAACTCTCTTTAATGACAGTAGACCTTGTTGCTTTCTATGGATCAATTATCTCAGTCTCTTTCAATGACAAAGACCTGTTCATTGAGGTCAGCCCTGCCTAAAGGCCAGATATCTATTGTGAAGGAAAAGGCACGTGTGTATAGCACACAAACCTGCACAATAAGACGGCCTTCATTCAGATGCTTCTTTCAAAACCCAGAGATGCAACACAATTAAATCCAACAAATGCAGACATGTTGGGGTACTCTCAATTACATTTAGCATCACAAAGACATACAGGCAGAAAACAAAAGCACCCATAGACTTGTGTGAAAATGCAGGAAAAAAATAAGTTCACTGCCTATTCGATAGCTGTGCCCAAGTCAAATTCTAATGAGCCGTTGTGGCCTCAACAGGGAGAAGAAGGGGGGAAAAAAAGGGGGGAGGCTGAACATCCTCTTGCTATGCAAAGTAAACAAAAGGACTTCAGTACAATAAAGAGGCGCATAAAAATTTGTCACCCTTGTCAGATGAAATAATGGTGTCAACACGTGGCCAGAATTTAACAGCCGGGGCCTGAAATGTTTACGGTGAGAAAATATGGAGAAAAGCTAATTGGTGAGATGAACACCCATTAGGAAAAGTCTTTAATGTGGATGGACACCGACATGACAGCGGCCGTGCCTGGATGACCTACTTCTACAATTGTAAAACAAGAACGTCCTGCTGAAGCCACCACTAAACTGGCTACCAGACCGGACTGAATTTAGGGGGTTTGAATATGTGTGCAGATTCATTGTAACCACAAATACAAAAAAAGACAAGGAAATGAGAGAGGGGAGGGATTTAAAGTATGCAGGGCACAGTGGAATTTCAAACCCCCAACCCCCTGATCCCCTCAAGTTTTACACTGTAAAAGCCCCCCTACCTACGTTTCCATCACTTGGCTTTAACCCGTGATTAGCTAAACTGATTTGCCTTCCCACCTCTGTCTGACCATTAACATATCGGTTTGCACTTAGTGGCCTTCATTGGTGCACAACACCCTGCAGACTAAGACTAGAGGTAGATGCAGTATGACATGTGCACACACAGATAAATGTTAAAAACCACAAAATCAGACAAGCCCAGAGAGAGAGAGAGAGAGAGAGAGAGAGAGAGAGAGAGAGAGAGAGAGAGAGAGAGAGAGAGAGAGAGAGAGAGAGAGAGAGAGAGAGAGAGAGAGAGAGAGAG
>JAVQJF010049492.1:0-28205 GCA_036023855.1 Gadopsis marmoratus
CCCCCGGGAAGAGCTAGAAAGCGTTGCAGGGGAAAGGGACGTGTGGATAACCCTGCTTAGCCTGTTGCCTCCGCGACCCGGCCCCGGATAAGCGGTGGAAAATGGATGGATGGATGGAATGTTACATCGCCAGGACATACAGACATTGACATCTTACGTTTGAGCTAGTCCTTACAATTTCACTATTTTGTGTTTGGTTATGGCTCCTTGTTATGTTGCTATGGTATGACTGGTCACTAGAGAATCACTGTGCTGTGGTTGGGGGAGAGTTTTAGAGAAGGGTTAATTTCACTCTATCTTAAGTCAGCATCGTAGAGTCTTTCCACTTCCTGGGCACCATCATCAGCCAGGACCTCAAATGGGAGCTGACCATCAGCTCCCTCACCAAGAAAGCACAGCAGAGGATGTGCTTCCTGCGGCAGCTGAAGAAATTCTGCCTGCCATAGACAATGATGGTGCACTTCTACATCTCCATCATTGAATCCATCCTCACCTCCTCCATCACCATCTGGTACGCTGCTGCCACTGCGAAGGACGAGGGCAGACTGCAGCGTATCATTCGCTCTGCTGAGAAGGCGAATGGCTGCAATCTACCTTCCCTCGAGGACCTGTAGGCCTCCAGGAGCCTGAGGCGTGCAGGAAAGATTGTGGCTGACCCCTCTCACCCCGGACACAAACTCTTTGAATCTCTCCCTTCCGGCAGGAGGCTGCGGTCCATGAGGACCAAAACCTCAGGCCACGGTAACAGTTTCTTCCCGTTCGCAGCTGGCCTCATCAACAAGGCTGGGACCCCCCTGGGACTTGGACACTAATACCCCCATAACCTCCCCTCCTCTCTAAAGGGCACTGCACACTATATAAGCGAAAGCCCCAAGACAATCTGCACGCTGTGAACCTTGAACATCCTCAGCTAATGTTTGCACTAAATGTATAGCTCTCCATACTCATATTATTGTACAGTTGTACAGTTTGCTTTCTTTTAAATTTATTATGTACCAATTGATCACAGCAAATTCCTTAATATGTGAACACTCACTTGGCAATAAATATGATTCTGATTCTGATTCTGAATTTGACTTTGACTGTGTGGATGTACACTGAAACTCTATCCCCTTCTCATCTCTAAGGAAATGGAAAGAATAAAGCTTCAGTCAGGGGTCTCACAACAACAGCACTCACCTCATGCAGGTCAAATGCCACTTCCAGTAAGCACAGCTACTGCTGCTTACCCCTCAGGCTGGTAGGTGTATTTTCGCATGTACAGGTCCCAAATATTTCACCTTTGCTGGTGCTTTTTTCCTGGCTTCTCCTCAGCCTTCAACGCCCTGTACGTACATGAAGTGGTTAACTACTGCTGTGCAGTATCTTTCCATCTTCCACAAGTTCGTCATTCAAGAGTTCTGAGAGAAAAAACGTCTGTGATGTTAGGATGCTGCTAGGGCTGTACGCTTTCACTCCTGCTGATCTTCAGCAAGCTGTTGATGGCTGTCAGGAACTTCAGCATCGGCTCCAAGCGCTGCGCTATCTTTAACTCCATGATATTGGGGCACAGAAATGTTGTAGGGTGTCACAACTTCTCAACTTAGGGATCCAACAGAGGTCCCTGACTGGACTCGCTCTGCCCTCATTTCCTGTCATATCATGCTATTAACTCTCTAATAAAGGCATAAAAGCCCCCTCCCCCAACAAAAAAATTTACATATGCAATGTACATATACAATATAATACTATGCATTAAAGCATCCCTGTACCTCTGTGATAGACTGGGGACCTATGCAGGATACGCTGCCTCTCTGGCCAGTCTCAGCTGGCTTCAACTCTATACAACTCTACTAAGGATAAGTGGATGTAGCTGAAGGATGAATAGAAAATATCCCTGAAACAAATGCTCTTTCAAATCCTTTTTAATGTCCCTATGTTAGTCAGGTGCCCTGTACGACATCCTCGTTTTTAGGTACCTAATATTTTCCCCCTCCCTATTCAGGGTGGACAAAATAAGAGGAACGCCTTACAATATTAAAGAATAAAAATGAATTCAACAAGCAACAACCTCAAACACGTACAAACACGTGAAACAATGGACAACACGTGTTGTCCATTGTTTCCTTTCGGTCTCTACTGTCAACTATGAAGTAAAGGAAACAATGCCCCAAATAATCATCTATAAAAAAAGTCTAAATGTTTGCGGGGTCTGTCATCAATCAACAGCTTCCATCCTCCCAAGCACACCCCGAAGTTTGCCAGTGTTACAGTCTTCCCTCTAGACTTGGATAGGACCAAAAACCTGCCATAACATATTAGATTCACAGCTGTGACACTTCCTGTTTAGAGCTAGGTGTCTGAAACGCCACACTCTGCTGTCATATGGGAATAAGATCAACTTGACACTTATAACACTGTTTAAGTGTTCACATGTTCAGGCCCATTAGAAGCTGTTAAGATACTGTAGTATGACTCTACAAGACGTTTATGCATTTATATGTTGTTACAGTTTATAGATTCAACAGCAGATTCATGTCTTGTTGTGTTATATAGAGTTGGTTTAGACTTGCTCTATATTAACAAGTGCTATGAGATAACTCTGTTATGATATAGCGCTATATAAATAAAATTGAATTGTCACCAACCACATTGTCTCCAGGGACCTTTATCATATGTCAGTTATTTCTGTAATCATTTCATATAAACACACTTTGGCTTTGATTTTCAAACAAATACTGAGAAATTAATTATAAATTCCTGAAAAAACATAGCAAACATGATGTGATGCTAGCTGATGGCAGCCATGACAGACAGCCTTTCACATTAAAATAGTTTCCTGTTGGCTAGCCAGCCAGAAGGACAGTAGTACAGACACTGAGCTAGAATTGCCTGAAGGGCAATGGATTTTTGTTTTTATTTAGGAATTTTTAATCTTTCATATAGGGCCTTCCGAGCTCACACCAAGATGATATTATCTGTAAGTGAGAGGCCCAGAGGCATGCAGTAAGGTGTCTTTTTCTATTCAGCTCACGGATAGCAAATATCTGACCTTAGAAGATCAATTCAGGAGACAGACTGACCCATTTCAAATCCCCATAAAGCCATGAGTCATTCTGAACAAAGGGTCTGCTGGTTTTAATCACAATTAAACACTTTCTTAGCTGATTTCACACATTTGTCCCTCCTTTCATGCTGGAGATATGACTGAGTGACATGCCACATTCAGTGTTTGTGGGTCATTTCTCAAAGCTTTTGTTTATGTTTTTTTTCAGCCCTGCACCGTCTCCGTGATGGTGAGCGATGACGAATTGCCTCTTTAATTGCTGGTTAAACTGGGCCTGAGCCTAGCGGTTGCTAAGTGCCCAGAGAGAGACAGGAAGCAGCATTAAGACTGCGGCTGTCTGCAGCATCCATCTGTGACATCCAGTGGGTTAGAGAGGGAGGGGGAGAGAGAGAGAGGGGCGTCTGGAAGTACAGCCAGAATGACTCATAGGTCAGATTTATGTGAGTGAATGAGAAAGTGTGTTTCGTGTGTGTGTGTGTGTGTGTACCTGTGTGTACAAGTGAAATCACATCTCTGCATTTGCACATTATGCAAAGTTGTGCCTCAGTGTTCATTTGTTTCTGAGGCAGAGCAAAAAGCATTCAGGTCCCTCCACCCTGCACTCTTTGTCATCAGGCTGTGATTCATTCACTGACTGATTAAAAATACAAAATACGTTAAAGTGATATTTCTCTTTGATGGAACGTTTACCTCTTCCAACACGTGTACTGTCAGTGTGAGTCCATCGCCATTCCCTTCATTCGCACTCTTATTGCAAGTAATTTACACACAAAGCGAGTTAGCAGGCGTCACTGTAATGCTCTGGGATGTTTCAACAGGACATGTAGCTATTCAGAGGGGACCTTATAAAACAGTCTCTACTATCCCTAATCCCCCTGATTACTCCGAATTACTGCTAGCACTATGTATTTTACAAGAGTCTAATAGCAAAAGTTAGGATATAGGAGCAAGGATCAAAATCAAGGATCATTTGTTCTGGTGCTCTATGTGCTGCAGTGAGTGATACATAGCAGGGACCGGATTTATTCCGTTAAGCTTCCATGAACTCTGTGTTCCCAATATTCACAAGAGATGATTTGTTGTCTCAAAGTGGCTATAATCACTATTGGCTCAAAACACTACGTGCAATGTGGAAGTTGGTCTCTCATAGTGGTGACCCCAAAGATAATTGTCACCTAACTTTACAGTTCCAGTCAGCTCGGCGGTGTTTCAGCGTCTTGGATGTTATGGTTTTACAGTCCTCATCTTTAAAGTCATGGTATGCTCTCGATGCTCTGATCTCTGTTTTCTGACACAGCAGGCAGTGAAAGAGTTCAAATAAACCCACTGTAACTAGCTGGTAAACACAGTGGAGCATTTAGCAGCTAAAAAAAGAGAAACGCCAGATATTTCCCTCAGGAGCTGGTGGGAAAACAGAACTAAAAGGAGACTGAACATTGGACATAGTCAGGTCACCAGAATCACGACTCATAATGAATGTTAATGGTCCTGAGTATCAGTTGGTTGTGTAGATAGGCAACTGTTTGCTAACAAGATATATAACTTAAAAGATTATAATATGTCAATTTTGTTTTTGCAGCTTGTTTCTGCTGCCCCCTAGTGCCCTCCATAGCATACAACAGCTATAGATTGAAGAACTATCTACAGAGACTACAGTGATGCTAGTGGTTTTTAGCTAAATGCTGATGTCTGCATGCTGATGTTTAGCAGGTTTACATCTTAGTCATCTAGTGTCTTAGCATTTCACTAATTAGCACTAAACACACATGAGCCACACATGCATTCTTGTGCCACATTTCATGGCAATCTACCCTGTAGTCGTGTAGATTTTACAGTCTGGACCAAAGTGCTGGACCAACCAAAATTGACCAATTGTTTTCAGCGTGGCTAAAAAAAAAAGCGATGACATGAATTCAGAGTGTCATAGTTCAAGAAGGCTATGGGAGAGTCGCACAGGATGTCTGAGCTCTGGTGTGCGTCACGACTGGATGATTGCCTTGTCGGTTAGCTGGGTGTATTTGCAGCTCGACAGAGCATACAGGACTCGCACGCAAATAAAATGAAAAAAACGTCGGCCACGCTGAATGTTATTGAAAATCAAACTTTGAAATAGACACACACTAAGTCAAAACTGCACTGTTTTATAACCTTTCCATGGATTGCTAAACTGTCTTCCCTCTTTCTGTTTCTCTAATCTTTCTCCTCAGGATATTTGGGCCAGTCAGGAAAGCATTTAGCTAACCAACCACCCCTGGCAGACCAACAAATGAGTTATTTCGTGGCTGTCAGAATCTGTACGCACATCCCATTCCTCTCCCTTGTCACACATCAGACGGCTTCAGGGCCAACAACAGTTGAAATACTTGGTATTTCTCTTCATTAGCTGTTTCATCTTTTCATTTTATGTCTCGCTTACGGCGAACAAATCTACTGCCAGGACTCTCACACACATAAATGTGGGTGGAAGGAAATTCACTGTGGAAAGTGTCAAAACATCCCGATTATCTGAGGTGTGTTGACAGAGGTTCATTGTGAATTCAATTAGCTCCCTTGGCACCAGAGGATGAGAACTGAGACCCGGTACTTTTTGTGTCATCATGCTGATCCCCACGCAAAGAGTTTGATTACTGGGAGAGAAAAATGACTGCAATTGTACTGAGTCACTGGAGAGAGAAAGAGAGAGAGAGAGAGAGAGAGAGAGAGAGAGAGAGAAAGAGAGAGACTGTGAGGGGAAAGGGGCAAAAGGAGGGTGTGTGTGTGTGCTGATCTCTCACATATCATGTCCAGGCTCCCTCTCGCTCCCCAATGATGAATTCCACTTTGCTCAGGTGCACAGCTGGTATCCATGGAGACCAAAGATGGTGCTCCTCTGGATGAATGCCCCTCCTGAGGAGCGGCTAACGTGTAGAATCATTGGATTGGATGTGAGACTCACGGGAGGCACAAGACAAACACACCCACACTGATCGCTTAAACTCCAGACTAGATGTCTTCACACTCTTAAAAGTGTTTCATGGAGGAACACACACCAAGGCGTTGTTTTTCAGCACAACATTTGTATTGCGGAAGAGAAGTAACAAGCACAGGCATTTTGGTCATTCAGTCAGTCACAACTTACAATTGTAGACGTTGAAATTGTGGTGTATTAAAACACCATAGTTGAATCATTTCAACGGGTTGACTTTAAATAGGAATTAAACATAATGTCAAATAGGCCGGAGTGATATCTGGAAATTTGTGGAACATGAGCGTTTACACGATTAGGTATAAATTTGCATTCCCTTGCGTTTCATTCGTGTTAGCAAACAATTGCTTACTTATACCTCCAGCTGGCAAAAACAACATTAGAATTCATTTTGAAGTCATGTTTCTGACAACCTGACAAATGTAAGTCTTCTTCTAGCTCTGCTCTGGCCTCTGACAACTGCTGAGAAAAATATCTGCTAAATGTTCCACTATTTTCACCAGGTAGTCACCAACTTTGTCTGTCTGCTGTTAGATGCTGAGCAGGTACCTTACAGAGCCTTTTTGCTGTAAAACCTAAACACTGAGCTTAAAGATGCTACACTACAAGCAACTCCATTCACATCACACATAGCCATTTGATCCATTGCTAAGAATTAAAATACAAATGAATTATTAATTCATTAAATAAAAATATTGATTAGAGCAGCTTTAAAGGACAGGATGTGAATATAAAGGAACAGTCAATTATCCATCAGGACCAGGTGGCCAAAGATGTAACCAGCAAAGTCTGACCAACTGAAGTGATTTTGTCCAAAAAATAACTGAACATGTAAATGCAAAGCTGAGCGCAGCTTTAAATAATGTAACTAATTATAATTTGACAGTAATTATAAATCACTCAATAATAGTACTCACAGTGTGTGACAGGATTAGCTTAAGGTATGACATTCATTTAGTTATTTCCACACAAAGGACTGGTGTTAAACGTATCAAGAACTGTTTCATATACTTTTAAAAACAGTTTTGAGGATATCGGTTATTCTGTGTACATGGACGCCCTGTGACTCATAAATTGTCTATCAAATGTCTTACTGACAACAGACACAGGGCTGCCTTATTGCTTCTACAGTATACAGCATGTTGACACTTCACTTTAGGTTTGACCAAAAATAAGCCTTTTCCTTTAAAGGTCAGTGAAGATAGAGAGAGAATCAAACAAATACACTGTGTGTCCACCGTGATTGAAGACGTTTCATAAAAGGTTGTTATTGATGTGGAGATTCTTGCTGACTGTCTCGCTCTCTCACACACATGACTGCATACAATACAACGTTGCCAAGGCATATTAACATAAACACAAACAATCATAATAAACATAAATGAACCTATTTTTAAATCCACAACAACATTAAAGCCAGACACCTGCCACCTGACAAGCTGAGTCGATTGCATCTGAGACGCCAAAGTTTACCGCTGCAACTCTTCTCTGCAACATTCTCGTCTATCCGTGAATCTATGAATAAAAGGAAATGTTAAATCCCAAAACATGGGACATTTACCAGGTTTAATTTGCTGGGATTTTCAACATGATGAAGTAATTTTTCCTGTGTTCACTTTGTGTTCATTCATAGCTAGATTCCTCCTCTGTTCCTCTTACTCTGAAAATTTGGGAAGCATTAAATAATCAAAACATATGATAAAAGTTAATATGAACAGCTGGTAAAATATACAAAGTGATAATATGCATTGGTGGCTGAGGGCATAAAGGAATTCTGTAAACTTAATTTTTTTGCAATTGCACTTATTGTAGTAGTAATAGGCTTCAAGAGTCTGGAAAGTTTTGAAAGTGCTTGAATTTTACTCAGCTGTGCAAACCCTGTATTTTGTGAGTATCTGTGGTCATGTCTGATATCTGACATTTGTCTGTGTGTTTTCATGTATTGGCTGTGTGTCTGGAGTAGCATCTCGTGTTCCTTTGTTTATTTCTGATTCTTGCTATTTGTGAATATTCACGGTTAAAACAGTTTCAGTTTAGTTTTAATATTGGAAACAAGATGTCTTTAACTTTTATTAGTGAATGAACCTGTGTGCCCTTTATTGGGTTAGTGTAGTAATATTGTAAGTATTTCCCAGGGTGGACGTCCCGGGGTGTTGTAGTCAGGCTATATCCTTAAATCTTAGAATATAAGGTCCGCTCCTGCCACATGTGTAAGGTGCACACTTTATTAAACCCTGCTGGTGAATGATAGTGACCCTGAAGTCCAAATATGTCCATATCATAAAGTGCGTGTGCACATATTCATGATTAAGCCCATGGCATCATAAATCTCACTCCAGCTAGGTACCCAAATTTGGCAACCCTGATATACCCAGACAATATAAATTACCAGTGTTGCAAATACATTGTTGAGCAAGTGTTATCATATTTGTCTTATGCTTCACCAGGTGTACACCATCACTTTAGAGTCCCTTTACTTGATGGTTCAAGGAGTCCCAGCCATTGGAGTGAAGACAGAGCTGGTCCAACTGTGTCCCCTGTACAGAGCTGTGGAGGAATACAGGCCCCCTGGATACTGGATGAGTACCCTGCTGAGGAGTTCACGGAGGCCTACCATGTCTCTGCTGCCATTACCTGCCCAGGAACATCATTACTACAGACATAAATATCAACATGTTACTATTCCAGGGACAAAGTGGAGACTTTACATTATGCCATCATTGACACAAAACAGCAGCCAGCGCAGTGTTCAAGCTCCAGCCAAACCTCTTCAGACACAGGCACACAACACAGACTGACCTCAAATCAGTCTTCTGCAGTCAGATTTATCCCGAGGACCACACACCTGGAGAACAGGAAACGCAAAATGGAAGAGGCTGCACAGCACTCGCCGACTGATGTTACTAAAAACAGTGAGCCACTTGTTGAGCCAAAGCTACCAGAACCACCTAAACTGGACATGGAGGATAATTCACTAAATGCAACCGTAAACCTGATCAGGAACACAATGAAACAGGTAGCCTATAATCTGAAGTTCTGTTAGAAATTAAGAATAAAACAAATTCTTCACTGTAGTCCAAATGCTTTTATTCATGTGAGTAAAATTAGTTTTGTCATCTTTCTCAATCAGTTCCTGACCTCAAACCAGGGGACAAAAAGGTGAAACCATGTCGTCAGATTTGGTTACCTGGTGTAACCCCAGATCTAGGAAGAACTACACAATGGAAGCTTATGTGGAGGACAACCAGAGTGTGAGGGTTTTTTGTTGTTGTCTTTTTTAACTTTCTTCCCTCAATTTTCAAAGTAATGCACTGCAAATTAGTAACATTAAGTTTAAAACTGTTGCCAATGCCTTTTATTGAGCAGGGATTCAGCCAAGTCCTCCACATGCAGTCAAAGTATGGCAATCGCTTGTACTTGATGGCCTGAGGTGCACTGAAACTAATTTCTCTGCAACCCACAGTGAAGAAACTGGCAGAGAACCACAAAGTGCAGGGCTCAAGCAATTTAGTTTCCTTTGAAAGTTAAGATAAATCCTTCTGCTTTTTTTCCTAGTAGCCTCAGACCTTTTCCTTGGTAGGCTGCTCTTGTTTTCTGTTTCTGATTGGCTGCTGCTATCTAGCCTAATGAAAGTGTAAATGTAAATATCTAACCAGTGAATTTTTTTTTGCACTCACGAATATAATTTCTATTCATGGCTTTTGTTGGGAATGTAGTGCTAATGATATTCCAACTGTACTTGTAAAATTAAATGTGTTATTTGGCATTCAGCGACATGCATTTTGAATACTATAACACATAATAATAATAATGTAAACAATAATAATAATAATAACCCTAATCATAATAATCAACACACAATAATAATCAACATTAATTTTCAGGGACAACAACTAGCCTTCATTTTATTTGATGGGGCGCTAAGGAACCTGGATAATGGATAGGGTGCCGTGGGCCCAAAAAATGTTGAGAACCACTGATTTAAACTGTGAAACTGCCAAACTATTCTGTGATTGAGGAGGTGAAGGTAGGTCTGCCTGTTCTCATTAAGGCTGGAGAAACACTCAATTCAGCTGGGGATACTGTTGGTTGAAAGAGAACTTTAATTTACTCCTAAACTGTTCAGGGAGTGAAGTTGGAAGATTTGGAGGGTCAGAGCTCATCTTGTTCGCAGAGGTCACTGTAGTCAGTATACTCCTCTGGGAGCATGGCGGTGGAAGTGGACTAGATTGGTCTTCAAATCCAGGAAATTGTCAGGCTACTGCGGTCAACACATCGGATTGGATTTTCAGGTTTTAAGAATATATATATATATTAAAGTCTTCTATGTGTGTTTCCTGAGGTATACTTGGAAGGCGCAACAGCCATCATTGCTGCAATCCATTCATTACCCGTGCACTCACAGTTTTAAAGTGATTCTCCATTCAAAATATTTCCTTTGAGTACCAAACAATTATCCATAGTAGACTTCAAAGGAGGCTTTAAAGAATCATGTCACCAAAAGTCAATTATTCCTCATTCTTGTTCTCACAGCCCTGGTGGAATCTAGCCATGCTCATAGGGCCTCTTCTGACGCTTCTTCCACATCCCCAATACAATGGAGGTTAATGGAATTTGCTTCATGGTGCTCAGCATAGAAAAGTAAATCCGGAGAACTCAAAAGCAATGTTTCTTTTAAAAAAAACAACCCAAAAACCCCAACAATGTCCTGTTTACTCTAGATAATCACCAGACCTATGTGGGATCCGAAATTTGCAATCTTCTGTATAACGTGGTTCCTAAAAGTGTGTCCACAGATCTAGCTATGGAAGACAAAAGGATTTACACTTTAACCTGCTCAAATGACAGGATGTCAGGTTTTTGAACATACAGTATAAGTACACAGTAAAAACAGCCAAAGACATAAGCCAAATTCAAATGTAGTGCAAATTTTAACAGAATTTCCAAAAATCTGAAAAAGAAATCAAATTCTTATTACAAATATTAGGAGTTCATCACATCAAGATAAACAGTTGGTGGTGCTAATTCTCCAGTCAGGTACCATTAAACTATTGCAGAACAAGGGGGCGGAACGAGATGATGTTATTAAAAGAGCGCGAGTGAAAACCTGGTAAATGGTAAATTAATTGGAAAACATGATGTGGAAATGTGACATTTCTGTTTGTTTCATGTATTAATTTGTGGAAGATTTATTTAAGTTAGTTTCAATTGCACTTTTTCTTTTACCTTTTTTTTATCAAAACACCAACTTTTCCAAGTCAGCCAAGCGTAAGAACTATATTGCGATGTTGAAATGAAATGAAAATGCACATAAAAACAGGTGGATGGAAACGCACTTACGTCCAATACCTGTGCGAGCACACATGGTGTCATACCACACAGGCAGACGGAAAATATTTCAGCATTAAACAATAAAGAGAGTCTCATGTGCAAAAACTAATGTTGGCAAAATGTGTGTGAGGACCTGCCCCTGGTTCTGCAACTCATGCATGTGTGTTATCACGTGCAATGGCTGATGGGATAAAATAATTCCTGGCTCTGTTACTTTGGCAACTAAGGTCCCAAAAACAATGTCCTGAAGTGAAGTAATATGTTTACAATGTTAAAAAGAGGGTCTATAGATGTAGACTGTCCTCCTTGGTATGATTTTGCTGCCAGGACTAATGATTTTGTTTTTTTAGCTAGTTCTTCTGGGCAACATTAACATTACCATGCCAACAGAGGATGCAGAATGTCATGGTGCTCTCAATAAAAGCTATATAAGAGCTCAGAATCAAACAGTCAAATTATACTTGCTTTTGAAAGGAATATAGTTGTTGGGTTTCTTAAAAATGTAGTCTGTGTGATAATTCCACTAATGTTTGTTGTCAGTGTAAACCCCAAAGGATTTGTAGTCCTTAACCCACAAGCCAAGACTGTCTACAGCCTTAGCCGTTTCAGCAAATGACATACGTTTAAGTTAAATTGACAAAGCCCTCTAGGGACCGTAGTAATGTTAGAGTGACAAAGTCCACGTAGAGAGGCGGTCGAAGTCGAAGGATGCGTCAGCAAAACATTGGCTGTTCGTTGCCTGTTTCCTACCGACATCATGGTTTCTTTTAACAATGGCAAGAAAACGCTCAAATGTGCCACTTTGGAAGGCAATTTCTTCTTTCTCTGACTCTCTTTTCTGGTTAGCTTAATTAATCTACACTGTGGAGTAAAGTAAAACTGTTTCCCTGCAAATGATCATTTCGTGACATCCGCCCCTAATGATTATTGCTTTGTTTTGTCCCTTTGTCTATAGAAACCCTGAGTGGGTGAGTCACAATACATTCATTCATTGCACACTGCATCTCTGTCTTTCTCCCGCACAGACACATGCAACAGATCAAAGTAACGCTCTAAACAAAGACTTTAATTAAACACACGGTTAGCAACCGTAATATATAAAGACTCATTCAGACTCCCCTCTGCTCTCAGACAGAGATGGCAATCAGGTCATTTGTGTTTGCCTCCAAAGCGCCGGCACCACAGAGAATAACAGTCCTGGGGCGGCACAATTTACTGTCAAGACAGATGAAGGCAGCCATTTGGAGAATCTGCTGGAGTTCTATGCAGCACCATGGAGACTGGTGATCCACTGAGGTAGCAGCCCACACAAACTGTACACAGGGGTTCCACTGGTAAGGATGTTTTATACTGAAGCTCAGACATTTAATGCATCATATTTAATTATTAAAATATTCGGAATTACTATTAACATTTTAATACATGTTGATATCTTGATACCAAAAAAAGGGTGAAAAAACAAAATGATAGTAGAGACAATGAAACCAGGACCTAGGTAAGCTTTCTATACAGTTGTTAGTGATGCCATGATGTGATGCTGTGAGAACTCTGTAGTGTTACCACTGTTAACCTTCTTTTATATTATCCAGGTTTGTGTCTTAACTTTTGGCTGCTAATTCCAGCTATGTCCTTGATCCCGATGGCTACCTGACTGCCTACTGTATAACCTCAAATCGGAGAGCACATGTATGTCATTTTTGAGGTGGTCATAGGGCCTGACACACCACACTCAGTAAAGATTTCAGAATAAGAAATACGATCTTTGGCGCAAAGCTACCTACAGCATTAAGTAGCTTACAACTAGGTCAGTTAGCTCACTTTGTGTTGTGTTGTCAACCTGTAAGGGCTCTAATGCTGAACTCATCAGTACAATGATGCAGGTTATTCTTTTATCATCATTATTTGCGGCTGTGGCTGAGAGGGCAGTGCGGTCGTCCATTAACCCCAGGGTTGGTGGTTCGATTCCCAGCTCCTGCTGTCCACATGTCGAAGTGTCCCTTCACTTCAACCTGTTCAAGACACTGAACCCTGAGTTGCCCCCCGTGGAGGTAGCAACTGTTTCCCTATCGGTGTGTGAATGTGTGCCCCCTAAATGTCTGTTTGTCTGCCCTGTGATTGACTGGCGACCAGTCCAGAGTGTTCCCCCGCCTCTCGCTCAACGATCTGGGATTGGCTCCAGCGACCCTTCGGGATAAGCGGTATGGATAATGAATGAATGAATGAATCATTATTGGCATTCATCACAAATGATAAACCTGATCATTTTTACCTTGTTGGTCTGGAAGCTGATTTGCAAACATGAATTAAAATACTCTATAGTCTCTAATTTTTTCTTCTTGCTCTGCCAGTCCTTCATGTTGTATGTTATGAACAGATATTTGCTAAAATGCAGGTGCAAAGTGGTCAAAAACATATACAGTATATATGTATATATACACTGCTCAAAAAAATGAAAGGAACACTTTTTAAGCACATTACCCAGTCCACCAGTATAGCTATCCAGCATGATTTTTTTTCCCATTGAGACCTGATGTGTTTTCAATGTGTTCCTTTAATTTTTTTGAGCAGTAATATATAAGCCACCTGGGTGCAGCGCAACAAGTTCAACATCTAAAATTCCATCACCTTACAAAGCTGTTTTGTCTAATGCATTACTGTAGCAAAAAAGAAAATAATAATTTAGCATTTTGTGAGCTGGATAACCAAACAATGATCCAATTTAGGAAAGAAAATGCACCAGAGCTTAGGGGAGCTGCAGAGTCGGCTGATGATTCTGTGTTTGGCTCGCTATGAGGGACACCGTTCATTTTTACTCTTTGTCAACAAACTTCCAAGCATAAAGCGATTTCCCAGAATTCCTACTGATGACCTCTGAGATACCATAGAAGAAGAAGAAATAAATAAAGCATAATTGGGTGATTGTGAATTGACATACAAACAACTCAACTCCTTTCCCATCTTTTCTTCTTCACAGGTGCGGAACAGGTTGATGTATTTCTGGTTCAATTTACTTACAGTTCAGCTGAGTTAAAGTGTGTGTGCGTGTGTGTGTGCTTGTGTGTGTGTGGCAGCAGATCAATAAAAGAAAGGACTAGTTTGCACTATTTCTTCTTAATGCTCCATGTCTTTACTTCTTCCCTCACGCTCTCAGTCTGACTTTCTCCATCATTCTGTAATTTGTTCTGTCACCCCCCCCACCACCACACACACACACACAACGAACTACTATCTATGGTGGTGAGAAACACTGTTGAAATCAAGATCTTTGAAAACAGAAGACATTGTCTTTGATCGCTTTATTCTTGCAATAAGCTTCAGAATATAGACTGGGGTCAGCTCACTATATCAGTAACCAGGTGATGTGATCGTGTGTTTTAGTTACATTTCACTAATTAAGGATTAAATTCATCCTAACATCAGTTTGAATTTAAGTGTCTATATTTTCTATGAGCACACAGCGCATGCATAACTCTGCATATTCAACTTTAAAAAGTTACACTTAAAAAAAAGGCCCTTCACTAAGATTGAAGAATGACATTTATCAAGTGGCTCACTCCTACTTATGGCAAAGTGGAAGAGTAACTTGTAGGAACAGCTCTCAAGTAATACGCTCAGAGCAGGAGCCAAGCACAAGGTTTTAAGCTACATAGAATAATGTCCGCGCTGTACACCTGCATGAATACGATTGGAAGTTACTTGCCACACAGCTGTGAATGAGCCAATCATTGTGAAGCATGTTGCCTTTAAGCGCAACTTCAGTCTGCCTGAGCCAACGCTGTGCTTCATGTGATAAACACGGCTTCTAGCCAAAATGTTAGAGGAATCTGAGTTTTGTGAGCACATGTATGTTTGGGGAGTTATAGTTAAAGTCCACAATACCTCCAGAACAATTTGCTGAAGACACTGAAGCAACTACTTTGGTTCAGGCCAAATGCTACCGTGTGTACCTTTTGATAAACCTGCTGTATATTTAACTAAGGACTTTAGTCTCCTCACTTCAAGGCTGAAATCTGAGCTTCTAATTACTTTACCATATGGCAGTTAATAGACAATTTACAGCCTTTTACTCCAGACTTACATACGGACAAGGTGTGATTTAGAAACTAATTGGCGGAGCTGCGACATTGCAGAGGTATCAAAGGCATTTAATCCCGCCACAGGGGAAACATTTCCCGCATGTTTCAGCTAACAGCACACTATGCACCAGTGCGCGCCACAGTAAAATGCTCATAAATGTGGCACCGACTCTTGACTTCAGTAGACACGCCACACCAGACACAGGGTCTAAACGTCAGTCACACAAAGTTTAGACTAGAAGAAGGATTAACTGAGTTTTCTTACTTGAATCATTTGCGTTATTAGTGACGTTAACACAGTACAGCTTTCGCGCAGATAATGATGGAGACTCCTGCACTGGCGTATATATGGTTGCCATGGTTACAAGCCTGCAAAGGGACAGGTCTTTGAATGCTTAATTAACCAGCGTGGCTCAGTTTGCCATTCATTAGACAGGTGTGTATAAACAGCCAGCAGAAAGCCACGTCTTCTGCTGCTTGCCATTAGCGATAAGGATTGTAGTGTGAGCTACATGGGCCGGCTTTGGTCCAGTGAGATTTGGCTTTCCTGCACTTTGACAGTGAACTATGATTGTGCTCATTAGTAGTGATCCAGGCAAAACTGGCAGAAAGGAACAACACCTCCTACTGACTTAATGAAGCTTCACACACAGTGCTAACCAAGTCGTGACCAACTATTTTCAGACTTGGGTAAGGCCGGCTTGATGGCACCGTTGATTAGAGCAGCTTTTTTTGGCAAAGGTCTTCTTACAATAACTACAATACATTGCATCAAAGGTTTTATAGAATTTTAAATAAAAAGTCAAAGTCATCAGCCACCACTCAAAGTCAGCAAATAACAAATGTGCCACGTGTCACTCTGTACAGTTACATGATCTAATCCTTGTCTATTTCATTTATTGAGTATTTTAGAAGCTCTTTGCTTTCTTGACTTGCCTTGATGTCTCTGGACCAGCAACACAAATGCAAATTAGCCTTTGTCTTACGTTTCCATAGTAACATTCATTAGGTAAAAGGTTGACTCTTGCCTGCGCTTTGTGTACTGGAAAGCAAGACTATCCACACTCTGAAAAGCAACACATTTAATTTGCAGATGAGTTTGTGCTGTTGACAGGTGTGCAAGTGCATGTGTGGATAAGGATCTTTTGACAAAAACCTGCAGAATTAGATCAAAAAGGAGGAGGTCAGCACACAAACCAATGCAAATTGTGTTACAGGCTCTAAAAGAAAAGCCGAACAACAAACCAAAATCTCATTAATTCAGTCAAGCTTAAGTGTTCCAACAGTCAGTGACATGTGCGGGCAACCGCGATTGTTTGAGGAAGCTATTGTGATCTGCTCAGTATAACAGCACATTAAACAAACACAATATAATGAGGAGCCTTCTAAGATTAGACTAATGGTCTCTGAGATAAAGATCAAAAGGTCAGAGAAAGTTGTGGTTCTTATAATAAGCTCATCGGCAGTTCAGCAGTTCCTCTGAGTACGCTTCCAAAAGCCAATTTATTACTTTACCAAAGAGGCTGTGAGCAACCGTATGTACAGTAAATAAAATTAGGGAGACATGCTGACATTGACGACATCAGGAGACAGACAGAGCTCAGATGAAGAGCGTCAGCTCACCTCCTCAATGCTCACCATGCAAGTCAGGTGAGTAAAGAAGGGGAGTAAAAGTACAGGACCATTTTTGAACATGAAAAGAATGCAGCTGTAGATTATAAATCGAAAAATAACACACCAAGAGAATTCAAATGATCTAAGACCCTTAAATATTATCCTTCATTTAACTGTACTCAAACATAATCCGTATTAAGCTGAGTCTATCAGGCAGGCTGACTGTAGTTTGAACAAGTGAAGTTACCTCTTCCATAGACTTTCACGTTGTTCCTTAATAATAACTGTCAGCGCTGGAAAGAGCCTGAGTGATGCTGACCTGCTACATCACTGTAATTGCTTTGATGTCATGTTATGCTCAATCTCCATGACCCATATATGGTCTGGTCAAGCAACTGGCTTCATGCCGGTTAAAGGTTGGTGAAGAACAGTTGGGTACATTTATGGTGTTTTTTTTTCTTGGTTGATATTGATGCCAAGCACCAACCTCCACGTCTCAAAAGTAATGCCAATGCATTAGTGCTTTAAACATGCAATCTTTGTAATGGCCAGCAGGGGGCGACTCCACTTGATGTAAAAACTACCGTAGTCAGATTGTATAGAAGTCTATACACCCTACTTCTCCAGAGGTGCTCTTTGCTGCTGGAGTGTCTCTGGGCTGGGCAGAGCAGGCAGGCCAGATCAGCTCCGGACCCGGCGTCAGACCGCCCTGTGGACACCCGTCCCTGTGACTACTGGGAATGTGGGAACGAATTGTATCTTGTGTGTGGGAATTAATCAAAACGTGGTCCGTACATTTGACCCATTGTTCATGTAAAAATATTGATTAGTGCTGCTTTAACTTTGATCAATGTTATGCCAACACATAAAATGACAGTCCTACGGTGTCTCCCCCAAATATTTAGCAACGGTAATGTGAAATCCTTCCGCTAATTGCAATACTTACTTATACTAATTGTACATTCATGGAATGTAATTGAATGAAATTCCCACTGACAACCAAGTGCAGTGAATATACAGTAGATCAGTGGCCCCCCCATGAAATTTTAACTTAATGAAAAGAAGTTCAATGTGGAGACAAAAGTGTGTATCTGTGAGGCCCGAGGCAGGACACAGGCCCCGCCATTGACTCCCACAGAGGGACACTAATGACAGACATCCGGCTTCACGGTGCAGCTGCTTCTTATTCTCACCCTGCTTACGCTTCTCGTTCTTTCTCCTGAGAACAACCCCCTTGCTTTGTGTCCCACTATCTCTGCCACACACACAGCTATTGCCACAAAGCAACACACGGCAGCTCGCACATATTTTTCCTGCTCGCTGCTAGAGACGCAGCACTGCATCCCCCTCAACTTCCTTGTTGATAATAAATGAATCTGTTTGTTGTACATGAATTGTTCAGTGGGGTGTTTATGTTGTGAAGGAAATAGGATTTGAAATGCTTCGACAAGTCCGAATCTGTGTCAAGCTGTCCAGACGATAGGAAGACAGAGACTGAGAGACACAGAAATGCGTTTTAGCTCTTATTTTCACAGCAATTCACACTTATTTTAGCTCTCTGTTGGCACAGAGAAGATAAATCACACTTTTAATATTGGTTCCTTGTGTTTTTCGTTATCTGGGAATTTGAGCATATTCGACCCTTTAACAGTGCCCATAAAAGTAGTATTTTCATTTTCTACGAATGAAAGGGGATTCAGTGCAGCTTTTTGTTACACTGATCAACAGGAGACGATCCTTTATTGTCAAAGTGAAAACAGATCTCTGCACAGTGATTTATAAAGTATTCGTCTCTTTTAATCACTAGAGGAAAAGTTAGAGCTTCATCCTCTGGGTACCACAAATATCCGTACCAACTTAATTTCAATCCATCCAGTAGTTGTTGAGATATTTCACAAAAAGCTACAAATGTCAACCTCATGGTGGCGCTAGATGAAAAGTCATGGGAAAGCCATTAGGGTACATCCTCTGTGGACCATAAAAGTCTGTACATTTCATGGAAATCCATCGAGTGGGTTTTGAGAAGTTTCCGCCTGGACCAGAGCTGACTGATGACAGACAGAGAGACATCGCCATCCCCACAACCACGCCACTAAAAACTGAGTGATTGTCTAAGAAGGAGGCTACTGATGGAGGCCACCAAGAGACCTGAAGGAGTCCCAAGCTTCAGATGCTCAGATTGGAGGCACTGTCTTCATGCAACAGCTGGCAAGGTTCTTCAACAGCTGCAGCTTCATGGGAGCTAGGCAAAGAGAAAGACACTCGTGAAAAAAACCTTCATATGGCATCTCAAGAGACTCTGAAGTAAGCTGGAGGAAGGTTCAGTAGTGTGATGAGACCAAGGTTTAGCTTGTTGACCATCCGACTAGACACCATGCTTAGACTCTGGGCATAAATCCAAAGCTCCACCCGTCTTTCAAAGGAAAAACAAACAATGTAGCTGATTTCCTGCCTGCTGCTGTGCCTGCTGTTACTCAGAGTCCCTTCACTTCACAAAGATTTATTTACAATGGCAATAAATTGAAAATGCCTGAATGAGAGAGGAGAGATTGAAATCCATTCACACACACACACACACACACACACACACACACACACACAACCAACCTGTCCGCTGCAGACATTTACCATTGGTCCTATGAGGACTATTACACTGTCAATACATGTACGTCATAAAATATATGCGTGTATTCCCTCTGGCCATTATTGTTGGTGTGGCGATCTGTCATTGCAGTGAGTTGTGGGACTGAAAGCCTACGGCGCTGCTGATATCCTGTATGTGTGTGTGTGAGAGAGAGAGAGAGAGAGAGAAGGAGTGTTGAGTCACGCAGCAGAGAGAAAACAAAAGAACACTGCCTTAGAGGAAAACAGAAAACCTGAAGGTGCCTCCTGGCGTCTTTCCCTGGGTGTTTTTCATCTTCTGCCAAGGAAAGTGTTCACTGAACAAGGAGAGAAAACCCTCAGTTCTCGTCTTCTATGCCAGTCAACATGTGATAATCCAGTCTGATGGGTCTTTAAATGGAGTCTATTATCTCCTAAGGGCTCTTTTGTAAGACCATAAACCTCCACACCAACGACACAATGCTAATAAATAAAAAAAATGAAACATCTCCTTTCTGTTTCAGGCTCCTTAATTGCCACCAAACATCTGAGCATTGTCAGTTTTAAACATCCATTATCTGTACCATTTATCCACACAGGGTCGCGGGGGGGCTGGAGCCGATCCCAGCCAGCATTGGGCGAGGCGGGGTACACCCTGGACTGATCGCCAGTCAATCACAGGGCCGACAAACACAGACAGACAAACATTCACAGCCATTCACACACCGAAGGGAGCATAGCTGCCATGCTGGCTTCCACCGGGGGCAACTTCAGTGTCTTGCCCAGGGACACTTCGACATGTGGACAGGAGGAGCCAGGATTGAACCACCAACCCTGGGGTTAACGGATGACCGCACTACCCTCTGAGCCACAGCCGCCAAGTTTTAAACATAATTGGGATAATTGGGACACAGTCTGCTGTCTGTGTGTAAGAAACAGAGGGTCAGAGACAGGTTTAACCGAGGATACGAGCACATAAAGATGAGTTATTGTGCTTTTGGTGGTACTAATTCAGTTATTATCTGTCCTATTCTGCATTATTGTACTTATCTAATGTAGGCTGTCTCTAAAAATAACATAATAATAATAGTAACTCCTTCCCTTGCTTCATTTCCCTTTTACCAACTACAATCAGAAAGCACTACAAGAGTGTCCTCCACTGGTGAGACATCATAGTACAACAGAAAAAAAAGAGAAGAAAATAAGGCTTGTGTCAATTCAAAGCATTTATTTTATCTGAAACACTACAAGGACTCTTAAATTAAGCATCATGAAGTGAAAAATGCAAACAATATGTACAGTGCATTGCTCCCATCAAGTAAATCGCTGACTGTGTATGAACAGCGCGGATCTTGAAGCTACAAACAAACACGTTTTAGTTTAGACAATTTTTCAAGTGGGTTCCAGGTACATTTCAGTGCTCGAGACCATGTTGGCAAGAGCAAGTCCAGTCCAGTACGAGCGGCCAAAATGCAAGTCTCTCACTCAGTCCCCTGCAGGGTGAGTCATCAGCCCAAACCAGTGAGCTGGCTCTCAACGTGGCATCAGGAGGGGGCTCGGGCAGGGAGGGGTCGCCACCAAATGAGGTAAAGTCATAGTTATGCAATGAAATAATATGGTATAATAGTATCATTAAAACAAAACGGGGTGCAGCCCTGTTTGCTTTTAACGTGATATTTTTATTTTGTTATTACTTGTGTGTATATTTGGATAGTCCTGTTAATCTGTGAATGTATTTATGATTCCAGCATACAGCCTTTGATGTGTGTATGCTCACCTGGGTGGCGAATTGCTACATACAACGGCCCTCGCAGGGATAAATAAAATCGTATACAGTTAAACTGAATTGAGTAATGGACATCGCTGTCTATAGGCTATCCCAACCTACAGTATAACTGGCATATAGAAAAATGGACAATGTAGCAATGTGTTTCACTCACCACTATTATCTTGTCATGTAAAATGATATCCTAATAATCATATAATTTGGCCATATGTGGCCTAGCGTGTGGTTTCATGCTACTGTGAGGTGGAGCATTGGGTCAATTGTTTGAAATCAGCTGAAAAGACACCAAACAAAATCTATTCTGGGCCAATGTCCCCTCTACACTGTCAGCTACTGACTAAGGTCTAGTACACAAAACATTAACCACACACCTTTTCCCAGCCCTTTTATGGTGAGATTTTATGGCAATAGATGATTTAACCAAGGCTGGTGGTTGGGCTGTTTGAGCCTCTGTGAGAACCTCCGGGTTTTCTCTCCAGAGTGATGTTTCTCCTCTTTGAGGCCGTGGAGGGTAACGTACTACGGAGTCATAGGAGTGCCATAAAAAAGAATAAAGCTGGGAAAGGATAAGACAATAAATGTGGAAATATAAGGAAAAATAAATAAAAGAATAAACGTGGCTATATAAAGACAAATAAATATGTTTCCTTTTGCTTTTGCTATTTGTTTAAGGGCCAAGCTGTCAATCATCTGGCTTTGGCTGAGCAATCAGGTCATTGCGGACACGAATCCAGCTTTTGCGGGAGCTTTGTAGCGTGGATGACAGGAAGTAGATGCAATGCGAGGTGCTGGATGCCAACCGCCACAAAATGAAGACGCAATGCAGATTTGCGCATGCGCAGTATAAACATGGTCAGAGAAGGAAGAACGGGGATTTGCGTCCTAATGTATGGGCCAGTGTTCTGACCATTATCAGGTTATCTGCATGGAGAAGTCTATTTCTAATTTGCTGAGGCCTTTATTTCCTACATGCCATAATCTGCAACAGTGTCATGGCTGTCAGTGCAGACATTGAAGTGCCATGACTTGATCTTCCACCACCATCCTCAAAACATAGTCTGGATTGAGCTGTTCCTCCACATACTGAGCACGTGTTAAAGGCACTTCTCCTTCACTCTTGCTCTGCTTCTTCCATAATGTTTCCTTCCCTGATTCAAATAAACCGCTACCACGTTCGCACTGCTCATGCGCGGGATTCGCGCGCGATTAGTCAGCCTGGGCAGGAAGTCCCGCCCAATGTCAGTTGACTGACAGCTTGACCATTCAAGCAAAAGCAAAAGCAATAAGGTAGAAGTATAAGCAAACGGAACAATAATTATTCGTCTTTGCATATCCACATTTATTTATTTCTTTATCGGATGTGTTCTTTGCTATGGCACTCCTATGAACGCACTGTTCTTCTAGATGGAGTTCAGCCCAAACCGTCCCCGCTGTTCTCGGAGCCTCCCTTCGTGGTCTCCTCCGGCTCCTCCGCCGTGCCGCTGTCCGACTCCTCCTCTATGGCGAAGCGCGTGTCCGCGGAGGAGCACAGGGAGCTGACGCTGCTCTGCTCCGTGCACAGCGCGCACGCGAGCGGAGAGGGCAGCGCGCCCTCGCAGTGGAGGTGTCCGAAGTGGTTGCCGTGGTTACCGCAGAACGGCAGGGACGCCTGCACCGAGCGCAGTCCCGAGGCGGCGGCGGCGGCGGCGGTGGCGGCGGCGGGAAGCGCGAGGCTGTGCTTCTTGGGCAGCGCGCCCCACTCGCGCTGCTCCTCCTCGTGCACCAGGCGCGTGAAGATGTTGATCCTCCTCTTCTCTCTCCGCTTGGAGCGGAAGTAGCCCAGCATGATGCCACAGAGGAAGATGCCGTAGAAAGACATGACTATTAGTATGTACAGGTACGCGTTGCCGTCGCCGTTGTCCGCCCGGGAGCCCGCGGTGCTCTGCGTGTGCAGGAAGAGGCGTTTGGGAGACGCTGTGGAGTTTCCCAGGCGCTCCATTCCGTCAGTGCAGCCTACGAGGAGGACCTAGAAAGAGCGCTTAAAAAAAAAAAAAAGACCACACAAGCACATCAACACGTGTGAGGATTCATGGATCGGTTCCCAATCAGCCGATCGATACACAAGTTACTGTAAAGTGAAAAACTATTTAAAAAAACATTTGCAGCGTAATTTGTACACCGAGATTTACGTTATGGAAGAAAGTATTCTGCCTCTTCACTTGTAACTGCTGACATTTGGGCAGGGCAACAAGTGAAGCTTGCTATATAAGGCATGGTCATAGCAATGGAAAGCTAAGATAACGCAATAACAAAAGTGGTTTACTCTGGAAGAAGATTTTGCAAATGACATTCAGTGCATACAGTTTATTACATGTCTTAAATATGATGCTTTAAAACTTCTCATTATAAAAAATATATTGTTGATTTTTAAGTTTTGTACATGTGTTATCTTTTAATTCGGCATTTCTGTACTTACTGTGTTGAAGAAAACGTTTGGAAAAAGTTACCAAGTCTACACAAAAGGATTGAGTTTATATAAAACTAACCATCTATAATAAAGTCATACATTGTCTACTCACCCAACTGAGGAGCAAAGTCTCACGTGAACCTTTGCGGCTTGTGTTCTCTTGCAGCTCTTCTGGAGTTTGGCAGCACTGCTACGTGGATGAAGTTATTTATATAGAGACCCTGGAGTGTCATCATGAGTCACGTGATTGGAACAGAATGTAAGCCGAGTCTTGTACCTATAGGGGACGTTATGTTTAAAAAAACTATGAAATCATCAAATGCCCATATAATATAATATATTAAAGTTACTAACTTACTGAAGAGTTACTCATCATCTCTAGAGGGCAACAGAACGTGGTCCAGGGACATTTTTCTATTTCCTTGCAAATGAACCCAAAGCCCATGAATAAAATTATGCAAAACTGACGAGGTGGAAATGACAGACTACAATTCAAAATGCATTTCTTTAAGTAACTTTGGCACTGCACATACAGCAGCGAATGAACCACAGGCAGAGACACACCATGATTGCATTAGGAAAATTGTATTCTAATGACATATTCAGTCTAAAGGGCCATTTATTTTGTATGTCCAGTGAAATCCCAGTGGTAGAATAATTCAGATCCTTTTACTTTATTTAATCAGCAGAATGCACTAGTATCAAAAGTGACACCACCCATTCCCCTGTCACGAATATATGTAAGCAGCATTTTACTGTTGTAGCTGCTTGAGGTGGAGTCAGTTTTGACTACTTTATATACAGTTGTCCTATTTCCCAAGCCAAGGGCTGGGCCCCTCCATACACGAAAAATCTGAGAGCAGGATAAGTTGTGTGGCAGGAAAGATTAATTTCAATGACACATTCTGAGAAGTAGAGCGGGACAATCATTTTGGCATAACTGCTAACAACCCATAGACATCTGAAACACGACAAGCCCAACTAGATGCTGTCAAACACTGATTGCATGCTTCTCATCTTTAGTCTTTAACAATGCATTGTATTTTCTAAGTGTATCATAGGTTTTTCTTATGTAAAAAATAAAGTAACTAATAACTTTAACTGTCAAATAAATGTAGTTAAAAGTGCAAAGTCTCCCTCTGACATGTAGAGAAGCATAATGTAGCATCCATCCATCCATCCATCCATCCATTTTCCTCCGCTTATCTGGGGCCCAGGTCGTGGAGGCAACAGGCTAAGCAGGGTTATCCACACGTCCCCCTCCCCAGCAACACTTTCCAGCTCATCCCGGGGGACCCCAAGGCGTTCCCAGGCCAGCATAAAATGGAAAATAATAATGTGAGTATTTCGAGGAGCTCAAAGTTGGATTAGTTAATTTCCTTGAGAAATTGTACTCAAATTGTACTCGTATTCACCACTGCCAAATTCTATGTTAAAGCTAGAACTTTTGAAAACTGGCATAAGTTTAGTAATATGACCATGTCTCAAAAAAACAGACATAATACTGCAGCTGCTCAGGGCATGTGACACCTACTTTGTGATTTCCCTGGGACTGCAGAAAACACAGCTCAAACAGAGACCGAAGCTCATAACAGTGTAATAAGTAGCAAATTCACATGTTTACAGCTTTTGATTCAAGTCTTCATGATTTTCTAAGTGCTTTTTTGGTCACTCTGAGGGTGTCTCCTTTTCTTGTAAAAAGTCACTCCAAATTACTGATTTAATTTGATATTTGTCTGACCGAACCTCTCCCTTTCCACCAGACACAGCCAGGGTTCAGTCCGACAACACTGGTGATTTACGCCTCAATCTAGAAGAACATAATAAATGGTGAGCATTAATGGCTGAATTGGATTAGGTTCCAATCTCTCATGACTATTATTGAATCTGTGGAGGCTGATTTCACTCAGTTCCTTTGTATCAGCTCTACAGACATAAACAGATGTCATCATCTGTCTGTTGTTTGGTCACACAGACATGGATTTCACATGCAATGAGGCTGATAATGCTGAACACAAAGGAGTTATAGAGCGTAATTTGTTCAATGTAAACAATGACTTGGTGATTGTGACAGAAATATTCAGTGTGTTCATCCAAAACAATAAAATATTCCTGCACATAGACCAAACACAATCTTTATTTACTTCATTTGAGGAGGTTTCCAAAGGGAAATTACAAATAAATAATTGGATACACTTATGTTACAAGGCAGGCTATCGATACAGAGAGGGAGTGGAGCTCCAAAACAGGTCTGTGACAACAAAGCCTAAGTTAAAATTGAGGCTATACGTGTGCTTCCTCTGCCGATCACAGCTCCACGTACACTCAAGGAGAAGCACGGACTTTGAAAATCAGTCAGGAATTAGAAAGACGTGACTCAGAATCACAAGAGAAGGCAAGAGGCGTGACATTGTGAGGGATGCTAGCGCTGTGTTTGTACCATGTATGGGCTGGGTGAGTCACTCACTTATTCACACTCGTGCGGATGATAAAAAAATGGGACAAGGCTTTAAACTGGTAATGACAGTCCTGTGGAATAAATGTTGCATATTACACACAGAAGTCACACTTACAAAAGTGTGCTCATTTTTCAACCGGTGCGCCCCACGGACATCCAGAAAGTGTTATTTATGTCCTCTCTGTAATCGACGGCCTTATTTGGACGGAATTTGTTTATCAAAGATGACAGTGATTACACAGTCATTTCAGCTGTAATATGTAAAGGTGCATTTTTCTGCACAATGTGGTCTGTACAGCACATAAAAAGTATACTCTGTCACTGTAGGAAAATACAATAGACTAAACAGTGCATCTTTGTTTCTTTGCTTTTTAAACAAGACTATTAGGTGCAATTTTTGTCACTTTCCTAAAGAAAAGACAATGGCCTTAATGTTGATGATGAAAAGATATCAACTGTTACACCAGATATGACCTTAGTGTTTATACCAGCCCACCCTCATTTGCCCTCAAATGACTTTGTGGTTTTAGTATCAAGATGTGCTGATTGGAGAGACGTCCCATGACCGTGAGAGTCAAACTCTGACTGTGGGTGGGGGACATAATAAACCACTGATAGAACTCAAAACATGTGAGCAAAACAAAAGAGTTAACCGTCTCCTGACCTGCAGGAAGAACAAGAAGTTGAAACCTTTATGAGTTAGGAGAAGTTTACAAGAGGATCACGACGAACTAAAGGAAAGATTTAGAGACATACATAACCAATCTGGTGTCTCATGGGTGAACAAGAAGCAACAAACCTGTCAAGGCAACCTGAGCGTCTGCTGTGACACTCAGCAAGAGTTCAACAGACAACATCAGCTGTTTCATAACACACACCTGGAACAATACAGAGCTCCACACAGAGGTCACGCACCTGGGAGGAAAAAGGGAAAATGCAGCATCTTTGTTGTTGTTGTTTCCTTCAACAACTTTTTCAGCCCGTCTTTAGTTACAAATTCAAGTAGAAGCCACCTCCATGTTGGAATTGTTAACACCCTATGCTTATCCTTCTTTCTCTGAGAGGAGTGTTAAGATTTCCGACAGGTCACGGTGGCTCTCGTGTTCACGGGGAAGAATATAGGGGAGCACTGAGGGAGTGTTGGGAGTGGACAGAGTCAAGTGTTGGTCTGCACTTTGAGAATGAACAATGCTGTTCATCATTTGCCACCGTACATTCTCTCAATGTCGTCCTGGTAATGTGTTTTCAGCTCCTTGCGTTTGAGCTTGTATGCGTCCGTCACTAATCCTGTCTCTGGAGTCCATGGTTCTGGGCTCAGACAGATCTTGCGAGGGATCTCAAAGCGCTCTAGCTGGGCTACAACAGAAGATGACGAAACATTAACGTGTGACTTAACAATAAAAATAAAAAAAAGGTATAACATGGGTCAAATCTGCACCGACTTGTGTCTGGAGCTCTAAGCTGAAGTTTGAGCTCTTCTCACCCGCTACAGCAGCCTCAGTAATGACCTTGAGGACCAGCTCCTCCATGGCCTTACTGTTGCACAGCTCTTCCAATGAGCCTTGGATACCGTACTGCTCAGCCAGAGACAGCAAGTGCTTCTGATTGGGTACCACAAAGCCAATCACATATGTCTCGTCACTGCAGAGTGGGAGGAGGGGAGACGACAAGAGGAATGTCAAAGGGAAAGAAAAACAGAGTGCAGTTATTAAGTGACACTGGACTTTGTGTGGCGGCTGTGGCTGAGGGGGGTAGTGCGGTCGTCCATTAACCCCAGGGTTGGTGGTTCGATCCCATCTCCCGCTGTCCGCATGTCGAAGTGTCCCTGGGCAAGACACTGAACCCCGAGTTGCCCCCGGTGGAGGCCAGCATGGCAACTGTG
>JAVQJF010049495.1:0-19778 GCA_036023855.1 Gadopsis marmoratus
TTTTTTTTTTTTTTTTTTGTTAAGAAATGAATTTAAAAATAAAATATATATAATAATAAAAATTTTTTAAGCAAATAGTTTAAATATCCGTCCTTAAATAACTTTTAATTTTTCTATAAATTTTCTTGTAAAATTAAGTACTAACAAAAAAAAAAAAAAAAAAAAAAAAGACTTAAGGGAGCCTCATCAAAAGGTTTTATTAAAGAAAATTAATATTGGTCAATATTGGATTTTCTAAACTCTCAAATATCAATATTGGCATCGACCTCAAAACGCCTGTATTGGTGGGGCTTAATAAAAATAAAGTTAACAAGCATTTAAAAATTCAAGTTAGTGTCCAAATTTAAGTTTGGGAGTCAGTCCATCACAGATCCTCCTATGATGGCAAGAAACATGCACCTGACCTTAAGGTTTAGTGGACTGTTCTCGACTTGTTCTTGTGTGGCCTTTTTGGCTCCAAAAAATTAAATTAAGTCTGACTAGTGTCTTCTTCTTCTTTTACCAATTATTCCAATCCTTATCTGATCTAGATATACAGCTCCACTGAAGAGAATACTGAAAGGACATTTAAAGAAAAAGTTAGTTTGTTCACAACTGTTATAGTTATAAATTACCTATCCAAATAACATTTAAAAAAATAATTTTAGATAATGGTGAAATACAGAACAGCCTCAACATGACCCAAACACTAACCTCCCCTCTTCAGGCTGTGCACCACCATCAGACAAGTAACCACCATCTTGAAGACGAGGGTGTCAGGCAGCACGGGGCAGGAGCTGTCAGTGTGCTGCTGCTCCTCCTCCTCCTCGCTGGGGGAGTGGTGAGCGACGCCAGGCGTCGGCGGTGGCAGGTAGAACAGCACCAAGTTGAAGTCCTCCAGCACCGACTGGCAGAGTGACGTCAGCTCTGTCTCCATGAGACTATGGATAGACAAAGGAGGGGAAGCAACATAATAAAAATAAAGGATGCACTAAAAATACAAGATAAACACAACCTAAGAATAAAAAATCCAAGGATAACACTTCAATGGACCAAGTAGGGTGAAAGGTTTTGCCGTCCTTCATATTTGCTCATGAAGTACGAGTACATTTTGTTGGTAGTTAAATCAGGTTGGTTGAACATTTTTACAGGCAGTAAACACTTTGCCTGGAATCACCATGTTGTGTCCGCTGGATGCTGTTAACCTCTACTCACACTTCACTAAACCAAATATTTGACTTCACTATCAGTGGTGCAGGTAAGAGGTTACACACTATAGATGGATACGTTTAAAATCACACATAAACAGACTGTGGAGGAACAGCCTGGTGATTTGAGTTAAGTGCTTACCTGTTCTTGGGCTGCAGCAGGCTCTGAAGGTACATGAAGCTCACAAGGAGGCGCTTAATGTCTTTTGATCTGTAGGGAGGAAAAAAAATCAGAACGAAAATTGTTGAATTGTAGATAACAGATTTACAATCAATCTGTTTTGTTTTTCATGATCAAATTAGAGAAATCCGCATGTCATAAAATAATCCAAGCAAAACATTTGAATAGAAACAGTGGTGTGTGGAATATCCCGTTCCACCGAGTTGGGACTGTATCAATACTTTTTCATGCTATTCTGAGAACATTCAAAATAGAAATATTTAAAGAATAGTTTGGGAAATATACTTTTATGTTGAGGGCGTTTGATGGAGATGTCAGCAAAGGAAGTCAACTTATGTTTATACCAGATTGATTTTTACCAGGCAAGTCAGCGAAAACCATTAGTTGTACCACTGCTGTCCAGAGAGGGTTCGTGATCAAATGAGGCCTCAGCGGAATTTGTGGATGTGTGTGCACATTAGTCAGAAAATCAGACTAAATTCATATCAGAATAAAAGAAACAGACACATTTTAATTTACAGATTAAATACACGAAACATGGGTTATCATACACTGCATGATATGGGACTGGTCACACCTCTCCCAGGTTTCTTTGCACACTTCTGAAACCCTGTGCATCCTCCTCACCTTTGCCGAGATGGAGACAGCTTCTTCATTTCCTGCTTCTTCACTTGGTGGTACATCTTGGCAGCTTTGTCAAACAGGCGCTTCAGGTTGCCATAGGCGCCCTCAAAGGGGGCCTCTGATTGGATGCTAGCACAGATGAAATATCTGTTAAGACTGTTGACTTATTGGGCTGTGGCTCAATAGTTAACGTCACACGTAATTGCACATAAACATTCCTCACCAGCGTAAGTAGTAGTAAGTTGCTTCAACATTGTAGAACTTGCTGCCTGCCAGTGTGCCCAGCTGGTTGAAAGGCATTCCTGTAGACAGGTGGGTGAACAAATGGGTAAACAAGTAAACATTCATTTTTGGAGTTGCCTTATGTGGACTGAAAATTATGGGTTTACTGCTCAATCTGAAAAATGAAAGATGGTGCATGCCAAAATTGCCACAGTGCTATGAGACGACAAATAACTTCAGTACAATTCTCCTTTTTTACAAATGATGATGATACAAATGATCATAACATGCAGTGTGTTCCTTCAGGATAACAGTAGCAAGGAGTAACAATTCGTTGTTACTTCTAAGCGAAGTTCACAAATACATCAATAAACCCACTGATATAGGTGGAATTTGTTACCGTGCTGGCTATGCTAAGCAAAGCTGCTGCTAGCTGCAGCTACATAATTACCGTGCAGATGTGAGAGCAGTATGGATCTCTCTGCAAGTAGAGCCAATAAGCGCATTTCTAAAAATGTCGAACTATTCCTTTAAGTAGTGTTTGAACACATACTGTACTTGCAATCTAAGCATCAACAGAATTAATATTTGTTAGTGTACTTTAATTGCTGTCGTTTTCTAATGAACAATGGGATTTAACTTTTTTTTTGGACATTTCCATAGGTTTTTTTTTTTAGAAACTGCAACTCCTCACAAAAACATATTCTTTATCAGTTTCTCCCTGGCCATGGGCACCGCAAAGTGCCGTGTTAAAGAATTTTGCGTTACAGTCACTCACCTACGTGTGACATGACAGACAGGGCCTGATGGTAAAACCTTTCTGCCAGCTGCTCAGCCTCCACTCCAGCAAGTTCATTCTGATAACGGGCTACAGAAGAAATAAACAGAAAAAAAGTCAAAATAAATGTTAACAACATAAACACTTCCTTCTTATTAAGTAAATATAACCACAGTGACAAAATCAGTCAATAAGGTTGAAGATATATCTTCTCATTTATTTATGACAGCCATAAACTTAAGCTAAAATATGAAATGTTCCCTGATCATTTCCATTTTCCTTTATCTATCAAAGCCAAATGTAAAATGGTGCTTCGATAATTTTCAGTTTAAGAATGTAAAAATCAAAATTCTAATAGCTCTGTATCTAAATGTAGTCTAAACCAACCAAACTGCTTGGTGCCAATTATTTTCTATAGCCAAGCCAGAATTTCCCACGCTGAATGACACACACATGCTGTCTCACACCTCTAAAAGCTGGGTAGAGAAGAGATGACTTGATTGCATATTCTATTATCATGTTATTACCTAGATCTCCAAGGTAGACCAGACAGCGATGACAGGCCATCTGTGCCCACTCCATCTCCTTGGGGGTGGCTGACACTGGTTTCTTTCGGCCTGCGGGGAACAATTACACAATGCTTTTTTTTTCTTCTTTTAATTTCAAGCATTTAGATGATGCATGTACCCAAAATGACTTGGAGTTATGTAACAAAAGAACAAGCTGAAATTCCAGCAAAGGAACAATTCGCAGACAGCAGAGAGTCTGAATGTTAGAGATAGCACCCAGATGTTACTTGAAGCAATGTTTCTCCGTCTCTAAGGCATTCATGTCCAAAAGTACTTTTGCTTTAGGTGGATAAGAAGAAACTATGTATTGGTTATATTTCTCGATAAGATCAATTTTCACTTCATGCTGAAAGAAAAGATTACAGACCCTACAGAGTGCTGCAGGGATGACCTATTTATGTAGGCCAACCTGGAAGTTAGTTTTGCCGTGGTTCCCTCGACAAAAAGCCAATGAGATTTTTAGGACTCATCCCTGCAGCACTGCATATACCCCTGGTATTTAGCCCCATCAAAGGGCCAGTACAATCTCCATCTCTTGTGTACATGAAATCTGTGTAATGTGTTAACAAAAATGAGAACGTATCAAACCATGAGTACAGGCTGCACAGTGTTACAACTCTGGGCGACCCTGCCCCTGCCTGTCTGTCTGTCTGTCTGTACTGACAATAGACTGACTTGGCACTTGTCCATTCATTTGTCTGCTTTGCATAGTGCAAGTGAACACTGACATCTGATATGGACTGAATTCAGAATACGGACACATGAACACCTGGCGTACCCAAAGAGTCAAAGTACATTTGAGTGAGTTTCAAAAGTCTCATAATACCATGCTGAATGGGATTTACATCCATTTCACAAGAAATGGTGAATGGTGCAAAGACAGTAATAGAAAAGGCTAGGGATTTAGGTTAATTTATCAACAGAACAGAGCATTAAAAACTAAAAAAATATATTATAATAATAGGCCTTCATCACAAAAACATAGTAAAACATAGAAGGAAAAGGACACTCCATTCTATTCTACTGTTCTAGAAATCCATTACAGTGAACAAGGATGGTTGCGTGCTTGAATGTTCTATATCTGTGTGTGAATTTGTGTTTTGCGCATCTGACCGATCAGTGGGTCTGTCACGTGGGTCCAGTCGATGCAGTCCTGCAGCTCCAGCTGGTAATGTGACTGGATGTAGAGCAGCAGGTGCTGGTAGAAGCCCACGCCAGCGATCAGGTGCGTACGGTAGGCACACTCCAGAGCGCTGCGACTGTGGATGTGCTACATTGGAGCGATGAGAGAGAAAAGAGCAGACCAGAAGAATGATAATCAATAGCATACAAGTTGTACCTTACAATGTGCATCAAAGGCACAAAATATATTCTACTGTATTATGTATAAAAATGACACGCAATGGAGAAACATTTAATGCAAAAGAAAGTGGGGATTAAAACAGGCAAACCTATGAATATTATGAGGGAAGTTGAACTTTACGAGTATTCCACTGAGGAGTACTACTACCACTAGACTCACAATAAAAAAAATACATAATCCATGCAGCAGAACCATAAATAAATAAATAGTATATTTATTTAACCAAGCATTCATCTACCTTGTCAAAACATGACGTCTACATTACCAACAATGCAACTCCAACAATGACAGTTTGTTTGGAGATTCGAGTGTGTTATGCTAGTAGTGGCTAACATACTAGCCTCGAGTCACTAGCCTCAAAAAAGACAATTTGGATACAGAGTACAGAGGGCTAGTAAGCTCACTTCCATCTAACCCAACAGACCAGGATTGTTTTCCATTTTTAAGCTTCTTCAGCCTCAACTGACACTGACTCGAGTGACATCACTTGTGGCAATTTATCAGATTTTGCACCTTTCTCTATTTATACAACTTTTTTCCACACATGTAGTTGTACCACCCCCCCCCTGTAAACAAATCTAGATGTGTAAAATCAGTGACATTCCCCTTTACAAAAGAGACTTTTTAACTTGCACATGTTTAAAACAAATAAATGTCCCACAAATGAGTTAAACCAAATTGCTGATGACATTAAACATTTATAGGATTGACGTTCACAAACATTGGACTCACAGTACATACTTACTACTGTGAACAGTTTAATAACATAATTCAGTGCAGACATTATCCGGCTATATTTGATAAAACGGCAATAATGTTGTAGGTCCAACAGCAGAGCAAAGTGCCAAAAGTGACAATTTTAGGGGCTTGATTTCCACTGGGACTGCCCATGTACAACATGTACACACTCTTGGTTTGAGGCACGTTATGCACCACGAACCACAAAATGGCCAATGTCATAGCAGAGTTGACCTTTAAGTGGCAGCCAGTATGTCAAGCCAGCTAACAACAGAAACATTAGTTGGCTAACATTTGCAAAGAGGACTTTTTCCCCCCCACAGCTGCAGGGCCAGTTACCTTCTTGTTGGTCTTGATAACCTGGATGACCTCATAGTAAACCTTCCTCCAGAGCAGCTCCTCAGCCTTACGGCCATAATCGACAGGATGGAGAAACATCAGCTTCACACAAAGCTCCCTCAGCCTGACACACAAAGAAAAACAAATACACATATGATGAGGAGATACTTGGATCACCGGTTTGACAAGTGGACCAATGAGTCAACCTAGTTTCAAATGAACAGGTGGGGCTACGCACAACAGAAACACCTAACAAGATACAAACTTAATAGTGGGCATTTTTGCATGATTAATCAAGTAAAGAATCGCCAGATTAATCAACAATGAAAATAATCATTTGTTGCAGCCCTACTTTATAGACATTCCATCAGTGATAACTATCGGGCCAAAAGGAATAGTTGTGGCATCGCTAATAAGCGTGCCTTTCCCTTCTGTGACTCCCATGGTCCATGTAAACTGATTCAGAAGTCGCAGTTGTTCACCAGAATATTGTAAAATGTCAGTCCTTATTTTACATGTGCAGCCAATGACAAGATTATGTTAATACAGGTAGGCAAGTACATGCAGTATTTCTCATTAGAGATGCTTCTCTGCTTGGTTCATCCATTCTTCAGTGTTAAAGAGGATAATATAATACTCAACAATAATGGTAGCCTCACTGTGCACTGAGGTGCCCAATTATCCCATTTGCAAGTCAAGTACAATAAATGACTTCAGCTCGTACACTAAATGTCAGTTTGGGAGAACTGATCAGTAGTGGATACCTCTAAATAAAAGGTATACAATCTTCCCAAAACTTGTGCAAATTCAGAGGTTGCCAGGGATGCATATGCCCCTGTATTGTAGTGTAAATACAATAAACTATTATTCTCGTTATCGATTAATCTTACTGTCTTGATTACTTGCATGGTCTACAAAATGTCAGAGAATAGCCCTTTATATTATCCTAGAGCACAAGGTAGTAGCTGCCAATAAATGTTTCTGTCTAAGTGATTAACCAGCTAATTGCTTAAGTTGCTGCTACATGCAGCCCTGACCACAATGAGGGCCTGTCTAGGGTGTCAATCCCAACGGAACACAGAATACTAGAAAGGTAGTCTTAGCAGCCAAATTATCTGGAGGTGAGCCACCACCGGCTGGTTGATGATTTTAAATTCACGCACAGGCAAATTCATAATCATGGTGAGAACAACTAGCCAGATGACACTCAGATTGCATGTGGCCTAATATAAGGTTTACACTTCCGCACACATTGTTTAGACAGCTGGACATACTTGTTACGTAGGCTGATGTTCTCCGGCTTGAAGACCTCTCTGTAGGACGCTTTGCTGCCGATGATGACATCCAGCTTGTGCACAGACTCCACCACAGCCCTGGGTAGCGTTAGGCAATAGAAAGCATTAGCATAACGACAAGGTTAACGCTGAGAGCTGGACATTTATAGGTCGACAAGGGATGTCAGGAACAAATGCCATCTCGGTTACAGCGGGCTACCATACTAGCAACCAAGGTCCTTCCTGTTTCATTTCTCTGTAACGAGAGTGGTAATGACAAATGAAGCTAAGTCATAATTTGATAAGCTAACACAAGCTACATATACTCAAAAGCATGGTGACTACCCGGTCAAATTTAGCCGATGTTACACGGACTATTCAGAGATGTTGGGCCAGTCACTGTCGTGACAGCTTACTGAATGGAAGAGCAGGTGGACTCTTTCTTGTGATAGCAAACGTTGAGCGGCTAGCGCCAAGTTAGCCAGCACAACAACGTTCAATTAGCACCCTGGTTAGCTACGCAAAACGGCCTTGCCAACTTACCTGTAAAGCCGCTTGATGAGAAGGACTTTTGCCTCTGGCTCGCTGTCCTGCCCCGGTCCACTCATATTAGCGAGAAGCCAGGTATTTGATCACACGCTCCGGCGTTTAGTCCCCGTTTCCTTCAGCCCTCCCGACACACAGTTGTCAGGGCTACTCCGGTTTGTTCCCCGACAGTGACAACCGTGGTGATAGCCAGCTAGCGCTAGCTAACAGGGTAGTGCTAGCTTTCCTCCGTTTCCCTTCGAGTCTCTCTCGCGTCTTATGTCCTTTGGCAAGACCCCCTCTACCCATCCGTTCTGAAAACCGGGTAGCAGGGGGTGCCCAGCAATTTATGCTCTTCCTGGTCAGCTAAAACGCTCGGATATGCGCGTTGTGTTGTTCCTTGTTCCGGCCATTGCTACGAAGGCGGCCATTATTCCTCTCAGGCAGTTTCCGCCTGAATACCGCGAGACTACCGGAACATACTTACCAGATGAAACCAGGGGTTGCCAGGTAGTCTACTGCTGATCCCTCATTTCCGAAAAGTCTTAATAGACACCGAAACACATTTAATGTAGCACGTGTAGCTATTTCCTGTTGCTGGTGCAGTAAATGTTCCCACCTCTGGACACATCTGTAGCCTGGCTTTTACCTAAGGTGCCTCGTCATCTGTTGCCTTACTTTTTATGCCTTAATCACTGGCTTTCATGCTATTTGTATCCCTTGCGTTAACTTGTTTTATTGACTTTTGTCAATTGTTTAAAATGTTATTGTTTTATTGTTGTAATTCTCAGTCTTACAAAATTCGTATTGTGTTTTTAATTTTTTTTCCTGTGCTTTTTTTGTCCACTTTGTGAGAGGGAGAAATCATCACTTTTGGACTACCGCTCATCTCCAAACATGCTATGAATTTAAATCAGGGAGATTTTTCAGATCACATTATGACTCCACAACATCACTTATCATGAATCTGTTAAAGCCCCTACACACCTGACCTATGGACCATCCATATCAGGTTGATTTCACCTTTACTCTTCTGCATACATTTGTTACACGTGTTATGGTGGGACAACTTCCACCTTTATCATACTTATTAAGACATTTTGCTGACCTCACATTAATTCGCAGCATAGGAATATATGTATACGCAAATGACCTTTCACAAACAACTATCAGTTGTTTCCAGTTCCAAATTTTGCATTCATACTGCCAATATTTGCCTTCCTTCGTGATATTCTGCTAATGATGGCAGAATTATGTGAACACGGGCACTTTAAACTCTGTTGTTGTAATTCCTGCTGGTTGCCAACAGAGGTCTATAAAGATCATATATTTACCAGATTCAGGTCCCATAAATGCAATATTAAAATTGCATAGAAATGGCATTTTGAGAAATGCTTGCTTCCTAAATTTCATGTATTTTTATGTGTGTTCTTGTGAAAGCAGTACTATATTGGTATGATGACGGACAGGATCACTGAAGATGTAAGTCAATGGGGTATCAGTTGGTGAGACAAAGGCTGCTGGCTCACTATGTAATGGTTTTGTTGGTTGGAATCATGTAAGCATGTAATGATGCTGTCCAGGAAGTAAAAATTATGTAAATTCTCTAGAAAAAACTTGTGGCATGTTATTACATAGGTACATAGTTTGACATGGAAAATAAAAACCTTTTTATTAATTTCATTGTGACATGAATATCCTTTAACATGGCAGAATAATTATATGAATGTATTTAATGCTCTGGTTTGGAGCAGGTTGAGGTGGAGCTCTCAGATCTATTTGTTCAGTTTACACAGCATGAACCATCTATTGCTCCTCCATTGTGCTATTTTTTTTTTCCTGCTCTGTCCAAACTCAGAAGTTGCCAACCCACTAAGGAGCTGCAGGCGATTAAGTGTAGGAGGATGAGGATAATTACAAGCTTGCTATATTCAGTCGAGTCCCCAGTTCCCAGATCCTGCCTGCCATCCACGTTCTCAGCAACTCAGCTGGGGAGAGTGTTAAGGAAGTGATCTGCTCTGCTCACCGAGAAAAGAATCACAGTCCTGAGACGCAGAAAAAATGTAGATGACCCAGATGAGCAAGCACTGTGACGCAACCGCAAGCGTACCTGTGATCTAACCACAGATCCAGACACAAAATAAGAGTGAAAGAGCTTGTAAGATTAGAAAATTAATCTTTCTGTTGCAAACATTGGAAGAAAGGTATACAACCATCACAGCAGATCAGTAATCTAACCTTTAGTAATCTAAGTTAGTATTCAGATATAAAGTGTAGAATGTTTGACTTGATAGAGGATTTTGTTTCTTTACAATTTATAACCTTGTAAAGAGGCATGCTGTGAGTTTGTACATTTACAATTAGTCAATTAATGGATTAGATGACTGATGGTTAATTGACAACCATTGTTTTGCTGTCAGTCATTTGAGCCATTTATCGACCAAAAATACCAAACATACCAGCTTCTCAAATGTGAGGACTGTCTGTTTCCATCTGTTTTATAAGATTGTACAGTAAATGAAATAATTACTGGGTTTGGACTGTAAATCAAATAAAGCCAGCGATTTAAATATGTCACGGTGGGAAATTTTGTTTGACATTTTTCTCTATTTACTGACATTTTATAGACAAAATTTAATAAATGAATCTGGGGAAAAATGCAGATTACCTGATAGTTATTTGTGGCCATAGCCCACAAAGAAGTGTCCAAACACTACCTTCAGACCAAAAGTAAGGCAAGTTTCCATTTACAGGATAAGGGCTGGCGATATTCTATATTTTTGTTGTTGTCGACAAAGCCCATGAAAAGACCAAAACCAACAATATGTTAGTCTGCCTCTCAATAATTTCCGACTCCCCCAGTCTGTCTGTGGCACTCAAGTCTCAAGTCCGTTTGTTCCTACTGAAGATGCCAATTCTCGAGTCACAAATATATACTTTCATTTTTTAAAAAGGCACTTTAGTTTTTAGCTAACATTACTCAAACATAAGTAAATATTGCATCTGTTAGGGACTATTTTCAGCTGCGGATTAATACACATTTGGTGCTCTAGTGAGTATTTACAGCAGCAGGATGGTGTAGGTGGGGTTGAGTGTGCATGATCATGGTAATGAAAGAACATGTCACCCAGTGCAAGTGTGTGTTCTTGAGATTTGTTGACAATAAGAAAAATATAGACTATCATCAGATTTACTTTTTGATCTTAAGTGGATGGATACTTTGAGAAATTGAGAAAAGCCCAAGTTAGTGCATTAACAAACAGAACACACATTTCCACACCTGGTTAAGAACTTAATTATTTGTTTATTTATTAATTTATTTACGTATTTCTATCTCCAGATTCACCCACCCGAAAAATATAAATTCCGGTGTATTCAAAAGAAAAAAAGGAAACAAAAGAAGGAACATTGGCATCTTCATCAACCGCATCAAAGGAATTAATCAACAAAAGAGGCAATAATTATCATTATTACAATAATAATTCAATTATCAGAATATCCACATTCATAACAACTCCATATACAACTGCAATACACTCTTCAACACCACTCTTCCATTAATATACACAAAATCCCCAAATGTCTGTCCTGTCAAAACAACAATAGAGGAGTTTTGGGGAGGGGAGGGGGGTATGGCTTGTCAAGGGGTATGAAGATGAGTGACCAGCAGAGTTAATGGATCTAAGGTTAGTAAGAGTATAAGGGGGGAGGCACACTTATTTAGTAAGGACCTATACAAAAACAAGCAATGTTAAGTAATGACAGTATACTTTCATGGAAGGATTTGCCGGTCTAACCGAATCTTAACAAAAGGTCAGAAGGCTCCATGAGAGGCAGAATTTGGGGAACAAAATTTCAAGAAATATATAAGGGTTGTCAGAATAAATATATAACTCTGAATGACAACTGTTGCAAACATATACCATAGGAACCTAAAGTGAAAGTCAGATACGCAAGAACTCAAACAGGTCGAGAATTTTCAAAGAAATGCAGATGGAGGTTTCTGGAAAAAAATTGTCTTAGTCTATATATGTACAAACATTGCTTGGTCACCCAAATCTACTTAGAAAAGCTTTTTAGTTGGTCAGAAAATGAGTGCAAGCTTAAGATTATGTGAGTTACTTCTTGTATGAGAGCTTCAAGAACGCAGCTGTAAGTGACAGACCTTGCTGATATTCTTAGTCTGCACGGTAAAGTGCCTCTGACAGCTCGGTACGTTTAAAAACCTTTCCATGCCTCAGTATTGGTAACTTGAGAAGACCTAGTCATAGAAAGAGAGAGAAACATTAGAGGAAAAAATAACTGTACACTCTGCATATACAAACAAACTGTATATACACATAGACATACCATATATACACATTTATCCAGTATATACACAAAGATTTAGCCAGTACACACACTTATATACAAACACATTCACTCGTTTCAGCAGGACCTCTAACATATCTCTCTCTGTTTCAGTCACAAGTGGAAATGGCAGGGGTTTCAACTCAGACAGGTGCCAGTGGAGTCCATCCATAGAAATAAATGGGGAGTTTTACCGCAATTTGACTGCAGAAATGTGGCCACACTGAAACCAAGAGTTCGTCCTCTGCTCGGTTAAAACTCTACAGACAGATAGTCAAAGTGGAGTACAAAACAATAGCTGTAAAGAATGTCCTCATCCGGTGACTTTCACATCGTCCGTAAACGGAGAGCTCCATGGCGATTGTTGGGCAGGAAACATCCGTCCATGTTTTTCTGTTTTGTTTTGAGTGATTCTAACTAAAAGGAAGGAGGGCGCAGGTCACAGCAACGTGCAAAATGCTGTAAGGGGAGTAGGTATAACACAAGTTTTGTCCCTTCCGTCACAGTCCTCTAGGGCAACGATTCTCTCCACAAGATTGTCTTAGTAAGAAAACTTGGTTCATATAAAATGGATTATTTATGAACTTCCATTAGATAGAGGCATCTATCTATATCAAGAAATAAATATCTGCTCCGGAAGATTTCTGATGAAGATTCTTTTATACTATTGTAAGAATAAGCAGTATCATAGAAATATAAATAATAACATTCTGTCCGGTTTTTCAAAGTCTTCATTGAAGCAAGAGTTTTGTTCTGAAGCAGTTTCACTTGTTGTATTAGGCTGTGCATATTTAGTTTCCTTTAAAATCAAAGTCTGAAAGAGATTCGAACGGAAGAGCTAAAACTATGAGTCGAGAAAGAGATCAAGTGTGTCAAAAATGCAGTAAAAATGAAGCGGTTAAATAATTCTTTGAGAATCCTAGATAGATAAAGAGTGAATAGATAAAGGGTAATTTGAAAAGACTATAAGAGAGAGAGGGAGAGAGAGAGAGAGAGAGAGAGAGAGAGAGGTGGATAAATGCTTTGAAAGTAAATCAGCTTTGACTGAAATTTTAAGAGAAGTCAAGCACCTTTGAAATACATCTTACCCACAACACACCTCCCTTCTCTCTCACTTTGAGCATCACGCCTTCCTTGGCCTTTGTGTTCCTCCGTTCTGCTGATTGATCAGACTGCATAGCTGTTCTTTGCATGCTTGGCGGCTAACGAATGCCAATATGTGTCCAGCCTACCTTTTAAAAGTAAAATGTAGATCCAAGCAAGAGGCGTCAAACACATTTAAAAAAAAAAAAAAAAATCCTGTTATCAAATCAGAGAGAGAGGGCCCAAGTTAAGTAAAAAAAAACCACAAAAAACCCCCCAGCATTTCCTTACATGGTCCGCTGGGGCTCTGCACCATCCATTGAGCAAAGAGAATGGGACCAATGCCCCAAGTTCTCCCTTTGTCAGCCAATCGCGTCACGAGAGAGGGCTCTGGACATTTGGCCATGCCACCCTGTGGACTGCCGATGGTGCATCAGCCAATTAGGTTCCACATTGTCCTCCATGAAGCTTTGAGAGTGGCTAGGGGGAGAAAAAAAGGGAGACAGAGAGAGAGAAGAAACGGGGGAGGGTGCTTGATCAGGTGCTTTTGAAGCATAGCTAGAGACCGAGTATCTGCACGGTGGCAGTCTCTCCAAAGCTGGACTCATCTCTTTTCTATAGTTTTTGTGTTCAGCTCTGAGGCAACTGCTTGTTTACCTGAGTCACTGAGGTATTTTCACAGCAATGTTAATTTCTCAATCACAGATCATCTCACATCTCTGAAGAGAGACACTGATGTTCAAACCTAGTCTGCTTTAAATCCAACATTCTTCACACACAAGTATTTTCACAGGAAATAAAGTAGCCCTACAAGCTGTCTAAATAGAGGACAATCTTTCCCTACGTAAGACTGCTAGCATTATTATCATTTGGTGGTTGTTAAACAGTTAAACATTCACTGAGAGTATGAGCTATTCCACCAGCATCGGCCTACAAAGTACTAGCATTAGCCATGTTGACCTTTGACACTGCAAAGTAAGTGATTTGCTCTCTCTGAAGAGAAAAAAATGGCTGATGTTCAACTCTTCCAACTCCTCTGGGTTCAACCTGCACGTTTAAACAAGCTGAGTTGTTGCAGAGCGACACCAGTGTGTGTGTGAGACTACAGAGACAAAAAAAAAACCCCAAAAGAAATTCACATACAGACAAACCTTACAACAGACAGTTCATACACAAAATGAAGGAATATGGATACACATTACAAACATTTCAAAGACTTGTGTTTTCAGCATTTGACACACGAGAAACTGAAGACTTCATTTCAAAAATACATCATATAAATATTAATAAAATGTACCATAAATGAAATGGTTTACTCTAAACGTGTTTCAATTTGTTTAAACACTGTTATCAAATGTGTTCAGAAATAGATGCCACGCTTTTAATTTTGAAATGAAACTTCAAATTATTGAAACTACACAAAGACGTTTTTCATTACTGATTTTTTTTGGTTGTTATAATGTGCATTTGGTTGATGACTAGCTCTACTGGCCAAAGGATGCTCAATATATTTATCCCAGGCACGTAACGGCAGGCTTAGCAAACCGAAGTGTTTGAAATGGTCTTTTCACACATACTTAGGAACAAGATGATGTTGTCATGTCACACTGGCAATGTTTACTGTAATAAAATGTGGTAAAATGTGGCAAATGCCGCAAACTAAAAATATAAGGTGACAATTACATTGTCAGTATTATTTGAATAACATTAGTTTTGGTGAAAATTGAAAGAGAAAACTGATATAATTTTTTTTTTTACTAATAATGGCACCACTTATCTTATGTCTGTGAACACAGCGGACCAACACATTTTAACTGAAAGAAATAAAAAACACTTTAAAACTGGGAATAAACTCCATTCATCCATTTCATCCAAAGTAGCTTCATTCAGCCTTAAAAATGATTAGTGCTCTGTGCAAACTGAAAATCGCACTTTGGGGCTCGGGCCTCACAAATTTGAAATAACCTGTTCAATAGAAAAATCCATCAATTTGGAGCCGCCGGAGGTGCTTCTATTAACTGTAAATAAAACCAGAGATTGGAGGAGGCGGCTTCTAAAACACAGATATGGAAACTCCCCCATTAGACATGGACTGGAAACAACCCCATTAGACATAAGAACAACAACAGGATGCACAAAGAACAAAGACACATACAAAACATTTGGGGGAGGGGGGAGTCCTGTCAAAGACAAATTGCAGGAGAGAGAGAGAGAAAAGACAGTGAGTGAATCATGAAAGAGGCAGTGCTATGGCAGACACAGACATTGATTTGGAAAATGGCACCATTTGTTTCTGTTTAGCACCAGTTTATCACATATCGGTTCTGAGATTGAGAAGAGAAAAATTGCACAAGCTCAGTCCAAAAAACAAGAAGTCCCTTAGATTGGAGGAAAAAAACCAGAAAAACACACAGAGAAAAGATCCCAAGAATGTCTTTGTCACTCAAAACCTCTACGACGCTCGAGCTTGTTTCTTTGAAACTCTGTTTTCAGCCCACAGATAATTTCTCTGACTAGCAAAGCTAACTTGGATCTCCATCTGTTACTCCTGTATCGGATCTCTATTGGAAAACCCTGTTTGAAAAACACTCAAAGGCACTAAGAAAGCCAGACTACATCACCACGTCTCTGTCTAAACAATTTATAGCCTGGCGAGTTCAGGATCGGTATATTTAATGCACTACATCCATGGGAGTCGAGGGGTTACTATAAGCTAGCGTACAGCACCTGCTAATGGGTACGTCTTTTGGGTGCAAGACATTCTGTAGTGCTTGTTCCTTACGTGTATTTATTTCTCATGAAGCCACAGACAGGCGATGAGAGCACAGAGCAGATATCGGCTTGGTATGTACGTCAAATGCTTTCTTTGACTGCTTCAGACAGTGTGTTATGAGGTATCATTATCTTGTCCTGCAAGACTGATACTAAGTGAAGTTCCATGCGAGCGTCAAGAGAACAAGTGTCCATTGACGAGCCCTTTGTGTTGTGTGTTCATGTGTTATGCGCTGTACAGCAGTGGTATGATTACTACTCGTCTCTCGCACACCGTTCTTCTCTCTCTTGCCCGGGGGGGGATAAGAATATCTATTGCGAATTCTTTTCAAAGCATTGTCTCGCTAAATGGGAAAGATGGGGACAGAGTTTTCCTTTTGTGTCATCTCTCTCTGATTTGGCTCAGTGTTGTGTTTGACCTACTCCCCCTTCTTCCGCTATGCCTGCAGTTGCTGTTGCCGTGGTTCCAGTTGTCTGTGAGGTTGTCATGGGGGAGGATGTTTGGCTGCCATGGAGCTCTCCATTCTGACTAGGATGTTGATGAGGAGTGGGCAGAGAGGGAGGGTCTACAGTTTGGGAGAGGACTCCATTGTGGGGCGAGCTGTCAGAGGAAATGCCCGAGGAAGAGACTCTGAGGCCTTGATCGTTGGTTACCGCTCCTCCTTCTCCTCCTCCTCCGCCTCCACCACCTCCCCCTCCACCTTCAGTTTTCACACCGGGGTCTGCAGAACCCAGGGAGGAAAGCTGGTCCTCCTAGCGAGATAGAGAGAGAGGGGAGGGGAAAGAGGAGTGGGAGCAGGGAGAGATGGTTGTAGGAGAGAGGCCATTCAATGAGCGATGGGAGGGGTGTGAGGAGTTGTAAAGGAGATGCCCAATCAAGGTAGATAATGTGGCATGTGGGGGGGAATCACATGTTGAAGAGGAGTGAGAGTGTGGGAGGAAGTAAGACCAGTGAGATAGAAGAGGGTAGGGAGGAAAATCACCGGAGAAGGATGTGATTGAATTGAGCGGAAGTGGAAAACATCAACATTGACACATACGGAGAACCGGTTGGAATGAGTACACGAAGAAGCAATGGCAGAAGCAAAAGTGAGGAGGAAGTAGAAAATAAAAAGACAAGTGGTAAGGGATTGGAAGAACCACACGGAAAGAAAGAAAGAAGGAGAGAGACAGAGAAAGAGAGAGAGCCAAATGAGTTACGAAGTTGATGCATGACGTACACCAATAGGAATGGCGGCACAGGAAAAAGGGACACAGGGAAAGAAGGGATGAAGCGGGATTAAAACTCCTGAGGTCAAAGGGTCCTGATCCTCTTGGGATGCCTCGCAAGGGGTGTTTTTTGGGTGTCAGGAAAAGTCAGCAATTCAAGTGAGTCATTCTTTGCCAATGAGTACAAATCACGTTCAATATCGACTAACGTAAAAAAACGTGCGAGCCTGGATAGCTGAAAGTATTTTAAATGAAAAGACTATAAAATAACTCTACAATTATGGCTTCCAAAGAAATATCTTAACAGCACATACTGTAGCATCAGCCTGTTTGCGAAAAGCATGCAAAAAATAAAACATCAAGCCACAAGGAGCTCAGAGCCAAATAAATAAATAAAAAAGCAAGATAAAGGCGCATCCTATAGCCTGGCAGGAAATCCAAACCTCTGTCGAATCCACCAACCAAAATGTCTAACCCAAACCCATTGATCACACTAGCAGTGGCTTGCTGCATGGGTGTTCATCCGAGGTTGGAGATTTTGATTAGTGACTAAGTCAAAGTTTGGGTTTTTTGCCATCTTTTCTTACTTACATTGGCGCAGAATAACAGCACTGCAATACTAGTTTCATTATTAGTTTATATCAAGGTCTGTTTGCAAAGCCTTCACTCCCAGTGTTGTTCACTGACATCTGTGTAGGAGCAGTGGGGAGAGAAAACAATTGGGTTATTGTGCCAATAGACAGCTATGAGGACTCTATTCATAATGGTGCTTAATGTATCCAAGAGCTACCGCAAGATGATTTGACTCCAGAAGCATTTTGAAAGCTGGAAATCACCGTTTTACCATCAGACCTGGGCAGAACCTCTTGAAATAATTGCGGCTGATTTATCTTGCCTGGCACATTTGCCATGTGGCGTCTAGACATAATTACAGAGACTCTGTTTCACTGGAAAATGTATAACAAGTGCAGAGCTGTCTGAAAGAGCTCGGAAACATGTGCAATAACTTAACCCAGGTTCTGCTTTATCAGACATTGGAAAAAATATGTATGACATTGATTGAATACCACTTTAATGAATAGAAACAAGAAGTATGAAGCACTGTAGCGTGAATGGAATGACGGTAGAGGGTAAAGACAGGAAGTAGGAGGGACAGTTTGGTCTGCATCCAGTAGAGAAAATAAATGAAAAGGATCAAAAACAAATTATCACTGGATAAGCTGTATCTGATGGTGGTGTGTCCATTGTGAGTGGGAGGTGTTTCCTTTTCACTTCAACAAAAAAAAAAAAAAAAGAAAAATTTTGAAAGTGAAAAGAAGAACGGAAAAAGAAATTACCCCAAACATTGATGTGAATTAGCAGCAGGCCGTTTCTCTTCTCAATCAGAACCAAAATGAGTGAAAACATCCCCAGCTTCTAACGGGTGCTATGAGCAGCTACAGTGTCTCACAGACAGTTACAGGATGCCAGTAACACGACTCCACATAACACGTGTTTCATTACTCCCAAACGCAAACAACAGTGTCGTTTAATATCCATGTGTAGACCAATACACATGTCTATTAAACCCAGAAATCAAGCAGCTGAACAAAGACATGGCAAAATGTTTACTGACATCCTTTTTATTTATTTATTTTTTTTTTTAACTTACCAAACTTGCTCCACTCTCTGTGGGCTGCAGTGTTTGATTACTTGGTGCATTCAATTACAGCTTGCTGTGAGAGTGTCTTTTTATGCTAATGCGAAATTGTTGTACTGGAGACAGAAACACAGAACACTTAGTGGCGTACTGAAATGTTAGGTGTGTAGTAATGATGCCGATAGACACACAGGTTCTTACCCATCTCCTCCAATCTCCAATCAAATTGAATCGTGGATGCCTAGAGCACACTGTTAAATCTTTCTCACCTCCACAATAAAATGAAATAAAAACCTGCTGTAAGTGTTGGTTTAATCCACTTATATACAGTATGGCGCTTGTTAAATTAAAAGAACTCCAGTGTGGCTTAAGGTGACTAGCTTGCCAGGCGACGAGCGCTAACTCTGACGCGAAACAAACAAAACAAAACAAAAAAGTCAGCGCGCACGTCACACATCTCCAGACACACCGCAACATCTGGCCTACGCCGCCGTTCAACCAAATAATGTGCCCAGGTGCCAAACACATACACAAAGACATGAATATCAGAAACACACACAGACTCACCGAAAAACACAGAGAGAACACACACACACACACACACACACACACACAAACAAAAACATGTGCACATTAATCAGTGTTCTTCAAGGGAAGGATTGGGTCAGATACGGAGATTTCCCATAATTCCCATTGTTTGTCTGAGGGCGTGCTGGGAGGGATGAAAAACTGAATGCAAATGTACGTTTGTGTGAGTGTGTGTGTGTGTGTGTGTGTGTGTGTGTGGGGGGGGGGGGGGGGAACGGTGTGAGTGGGGGAGAAAAAAAATATAAAATTAAATAAAAAAACACACAAATTTAAAAATAATTTAAAAAAAATTTATCACCAAAAATTTTCACCAAATAAAAAAAAAAACAGATATATT
>JAVQJF010049511.1:0-12462 GCA_036023855.1 Gadopsis marmoratus
CCAGTCCAGGGTGTTTCCCTGCCTCTCGCCCAAATGTTAGCTGGGATAGGCTCCAGCCCCCCCCTGCGACCCTTCGGGATAAGCAGTATGGATAATGAATGAATGAATGAATGAATTAAAGACTGTTTATTCAAAACCTCACACCAGAGTCCGTTTGATACCTCTGTGTCTGAGCCAATGTTGGCTTGAAAAGTTGAACTTTTCCCAAGGTGACGACAGGGTACTACAGGGTTGCGTAAACTTGGGAGGCAGAAATATAAAATTATATATAAAATGCATAGAAGTTTCAGACCTCGGCATTCAATTCAAAAAGCTCAACACTGGCACAGTTCATACTACCTACGTTTAAAATTCAGATCACCCAGGAATTACACTCCAAAAAAACACAAAACTATTATTTTGCAGTATTTTAATCCACATTTTAGCCATTAGCTTTAGCTCATGTTGCCAGAAGGTGAATACATCCACAACTTTGGTTAATGGAGAGTAATACCACCTAGTTAACCTGCAGATGGTGAATGCATGTGTGTGTGTGTGTATCCTTAAAACTGTACCAATTCCAATAAAGAGGCTCACTTCACTCCCGTTCAATAAATATGTCGTCAGCACAGCTCTCCTCGCACTCTCACCTGAATCTAATCATCATCCGAACAGAGCCTCGCTCTTCTGCTCACTGATGTCATGACGCATGGAGCGCAGTCTAGATCACCTGGCCTGATGTTCGCTCTCTTCCCTCTGTCTCCTTGGCTTTGATATGTAAAATCTGTCCCCCGTCTGCCTGCCTGCCTGACCGACCCACTAAACACCGGCTGCACAGCTTGCTCCTAATCTCCATCACACCGTGTCTGCTTTAAAAAGCGGCCAAACACAGCAGCCCCCTCCTCACAAAAGAAGAATGCGCTCACTGTTTGAACATCTGCCTGCCTGTCAGCCTGCCAGCTCGCCCGTTAAAGGAGCCCCAGACATTTCACACCGGTTAGAGATTAATTAAATCTCACCGGTCTCTGCAGCATCAGGACCACAGGCTCTCCATTTGCTGTTTTGCTAAACATGCAGAGTGTAATTGTGTTGTCCCTCAAACAAACAACACAGCAAAGGGCCTCGGTGAGGCGACATGAAATGCTTGTCAGATTGTCTAACAGTGTCTGGAACCACCTATCCGATTGTGGAATCAGGGGGTCATTTTGTTGAAGGCTGCCCAAAAGTGTAAGACATTATCCCCTTCCGTACAATTCACTGTGTCAAAGATTACAAAGACAAAGACGCACAACATTCTTGGAGAGAGATTGGGGAGTCTGTGCGGTGCAGCCAGAAGGAAGCCTTCCACTCAGCCTTCGAGCAGCTGGCCATTCGGAAAATGAATTAACACTTTAGACGAAGTCGGACGACACAAGATCACACTTTTAAATTTGAATATTTGGGTTTCAAGTGACTCGAATTCCTTACGATACGAAACCGTTTAAGAACGTTTCAGGAATAGTTGCAGCGGTGTGATCTGGCCCGTCTCACGCCGGCTGATGGCGCCGCCTGCGACTCAAGCTTGTCAAATCGCCAGCGGCTGGTTTTAGAACGGAGGCCACGTCACCTGTTTCAGCAGCCAGTCAGCTCGTAGCAAAGTCTGACGGTCATTTCGTCCCACTTGTGTCTCCCTGAACTGACACACGGCTGATGGCAGTTCAATTTCAACTGCTACAGAATCTCGCCCAATGTTCTGGGATTGGCTCCAGCCCCCCCGCGACCCTTCGGGATAAGCAGTATGGATAATGAATGAATGAAAGAATGATACCAGTGGCTAATAGCAATAGGTTGTTCAACTGAAACAAACGCTGGTGAGGACAGTCCCCTGGGATCAAACTCTATTCACATAATCATCTTTAGACTTGACTTACAGCCCGTCTTTATTGACTTCAGACTTGTTTGTAATGACTAAATAATGAGAGATTGGTGATTATATCCACTGGAGAAATATCTGTTAATTTTCACATCCCATTTCAGTAATGCACAGTGTGCCTGCCAACTACAGATATGTGAGACTCCAGTGAATCAACAAACAAAACAATGTGTTTTGGAGTCTGAGAGGCATCCACAGGAAGCGTGCCATATGCTGCAGTGTGTGGAATTAGGGACTCCAAAGCATTTCGTGAAAACAGAAGGGCTGCGTCAACTACACCCAACATTATACTCCTGAAAATATACTCACAAAATAAGTTAAGGTCAATGGTTTTAGCTGTTAGTGCTAACCAAGCATTGAGCTAATGCCACTCATGCTCTTGTTTGACTTTTTTCAGATGAGACGGTATTTTTTGAACTGTGAGACGTGTTAGATTGCATTCCAAGTCAAAATATGCTGCGCTGCTTCATTTGTTGGTGTTCATTGTGAGGTTTATGACTGCTAAGTTGGTGTAATTTCATTGTTGTGTCTAAAATGTGAGAAACTAGAACCTAACACGGTTCCGCGTCTCTTAATCATAATATACTGTCTCAGGCCCTGAATGTGTTGAGCATGCTCCAGATACACATTTCCATGGCAGCAGACTGAAAACCAGATTTTAAAAAACTAAATTTCAACATAAAAAACATTAAGGTTATTGATTCTTAATTCTTCTTAATGTTGCGCTCATTTCACCTGCAGGTCATTTAGCATTATTACAACTTCCACACACCGCTGTAAAGTTACATACATGTGTAGATTAGTAGAGATAGTAGATAAGTTGTGTCCATCACCGTAGTCATTTCTAAATAGAACACACTAGCGTAAAGATAATGCGGGTGCAGACATAGGTGATGTCATTTATTGACAGTGAAATGTATCATACAAAGTCCCCATGAGCTTCAAACCTAAGAGCATTATGTCATCACTTGGAAAGACTTAAGACCTGATCTGGCATTTTGGGATTTAGGAACATGTCTGTGAAGCCGTGGCTTCTTTTCAGACCTGCCTCGCCACAACTCAGCCTTCAGTCCAGTGATCTGAGGCAGAAACCTGCACTTTGTGTGCGAGTTGTAATCTTTGTTCTCAGAGACGCATTACTTGTGTTATGTTTGACACCACTGACAAAATATGTCAGTAAAATATGTCAGCCAGCGTGATGTCAGATACTCTCTAATTATCCTCCTCTCATACCCTGTGACTTCCTGTCACAAACACCATCTGTATGATTGTAATCGTGAGAGAGATGGCAGATGAAATACAGCACATCATACTTTGTATTGTTCTCTTTACATGTGCACCTTTTATATTGTTGCCTCTTAACTGTGCTTTCATCCCAGCAGCATGTTTGACACAGGTTTGGGGACGAGAAACAATATTCTCTGTAAGCACAGCTCAGATTCCCGCAGGGGGGATTTGTCCTCCTACATTTCCTTATTACTATGAGCAGTATAAGACATGATTATATAACATGACACAGTACAAAAAGTGGCCTGATGGCAGTTAGATTTCGCTGTTGATGCTTTATCAGTTATCACAGGCCAAGCTTAGTCTATTTTACAATAATTTCACAGGATTTAAGCAAATACAAGTATTTCACGTCACCAAAAATCTCTTTTTCCATCTTTTCTTGGCGATAATTTTAGCATAAGCTATTAAAATGGCATAGTTCGACATATTGGGGAAATAACCTAATTTTAAATTTATTTTCTTGCCAAGAAAAGAAAAAGTAGCCAGTTAGCTTAGCTTGGCGTAAAGACTGGAACCAATGGGAAAGAGCTACCCCTGTAAACACGGGTTTTTTGTATGGATTAAACAAACAACATATAACGTGTTAATTATTGTACTTTAAAGATGCTGGTAAATGGATTTTAAAACAGAGCCAGGCTAGCTGATTCCCCCTGTTTCCAGTGTATGCGTTAGGCTAAGCTAACCGGATGCTACCTGTAGCTTTACATTAACCATACAGATGTGAGAGTGCCATCGATCTTCTTATCTAACTCTTAAGCCGTGTTTCCAAAAATGTCGTACTACTCCTTTGACACACATTCTGTTTAATTCATGAGGCACGTAATAAGACATATTTGCATATTAATCAGAGGAGACTACATGTTTTGTTTTTTTTCAATGCTGCGAGACAAACAAGGTTTAAAAAGCTGCAAAGGTTCATTGTGACATTCATGGATTATTGTCTCTGAGTCGAACGAGAAAACATCCTCATGTTACCCAATGCAAAACAAGCAGAGAAAGAAAGAAAGAAGTCACTTTAATCTTTCTAGAGCTATTTCCCTTCCTGTTTGTTCCACATCAACATTAAATAAAATCCTTTTTTTTTCCTGTTTGAAGGAAAAAGGAAGTAACGCTTTTGAGGCTTGCTGACGGGGTTTGATCTCGCACAGCCAAGAAAAGTAATCTTTTGATTTTTTTTGGTGTTTTGCACAGACAAGAAAACATTTGCTGTCTGACGGACGGACAGATGGCTCTCCAGACGATTCATTTTTCTCTGCCAGACCTGGCCGACGTTTACCAGCGGGGACAACAAAAAAACAGAAACACACACATGCGCACACACACCTGTCTTGGTATATATACGGAGCCCCTGGAAGAATGGCTATTTATGCTGTGAGAAAGTGAAAGAAAGTTTATTTCACTTTGTGGCTTTTTTATTGCTGTTGCACAAAGCAAGTGATTAGAGATCATATCCAGAGGGTTCTGCTGTGTTGGACCTGTTCTGCTCAGACTGAAGCCAAGCATCAAGCTGCAGTATGTGCTGAGAAAGCTGATTTGACTGTTTTATTGTTCTCCTTCGCCCAAAAACTGAGCGCTCCCATTCAAACAATGGAAACAACCTCGAAAGTGATGTGACAAAAAATGTGGTTATAGTGTGATTGAGCTCTGTTTGTAGCTTTGTAATGGCCGCCTGAGGGTGTTACGTTAACCTGATCACTGCATGCTTCTAAAACTCCCCTTTAGACATGCGGTTATGGACTTTCTTTGCTGCGAGTGCAAGAAAAAAAGCTGTTTGTGAATATGTGGAAACTGAATCAGTGGTGAGTAACAGTTCGCTCTGCTCCAATCTCGTTTTTTTTGGGTTGCTGTTTAATGTTCGTCTGTAATTTCTCTTAATTGTTTTGGAAGGATAGAAGATTCATTTCAGAGATGAAGGCAGTTATGACATGAGCCGTGTTTGACTATTATGCTCATCAAACCGTTTAGTAGCCACTTTCATGGTGTAAAAGGAAACACAAATGGAAATTGTGAAGAAAGCGAGTCCCATTTGGATTAATGTGCTTCTCTGTAGGAAGCTTGAGAGCAGCCAGAATGGAATTATATATATATTAGGGTTAATCTTTGCCTCTGATGAGTTGACAGACTCTAATTCGTGATAAGTAATTAATAACGAATGAATATGACTGCTGTCAGCCTACATTTGCAGAGAGAGCATTTTGTCAGCCTGTTGCTTTAGAGATGCTCCTGTGGAAGGATGAGCACAGACCGGAGCTGAAATAAAGATCACACATTTTTGACTTATTGGCCGTAAATTGATAGGTCGACAGCAGCTCAAACATGTGTAAAACCTGCTGAAATCTGCAGAATATTGAGAACCTGAATTACAAGTATTAACGTTTTATGTCATTTAACAATTTCAGTATTGGACTTATCAGCGTACATACTGTAGTTGCTGTTCTGTTCGTCTTTGGCCCGTTTATCTGAATGACAGGTGACATCCACATGCTAAATTGATCACGACACCAGATGTTATGTTATCTCTCAAATGTATCATGTAAAAAAACAAAACATATCGTAAAAAGTCTAACTTTAAAAAAATAAGGACAGTGCTGTTTGTAGCTTTGTATTAATCACACAAACGTGAGAGCGGCATCCGTGTTCTCAACAAACGCTTGCCAAGAATGTGAATAAACCTGTTTCCAAAAACGTCGAACTACTGATTATGACTTGAAACAGTAGATGGTGTGTTGAGCTGTTTTCTATCCATGAAATGCCGATGTTAATAAGTTTGGTCAGAAATGTCAGCGTTAACACCAGCATTCACGCGTTTCATCACAGTTCGGTCATAATTTAGGTTACAGCTCAAAAAACACCTTTAAGTGTGCAGCACCTCTTTAATTCACGTGGCACATAATAACACATCACTGCGTGTTAATCAGAGGAAACCACACGAAGAGACATTTCCCTGCGGGACAAACACGCTTTAAAGATGCAAAAGGTTCACTTTGACATTCATGGTTTATTGTCTCCGAGTTGAATGAGAAAGCAAACGCTGTTAGTGGACAGAGCACTTCCTGATTAAATCCTCGTGCTGCCCAAAGCGTAAGGGCCTGAGGCTTCAGAGTGAATGCCATGTCACTTTAATCTTTCTAGAACTATTTTCCTTCGCGCTTGTTCCACATCAAAGTAAAAAAAGAGGTACTTTCCTTCTAGTAGCTTGCTTTGACCGTCTGCCGTTGTGTGCCAGGAAACCAAAGCAATTAGCTAAAAGAGGCAGAAAGCTCCGTGGGTTTGTCAGCGCGAGTGACCCCTTTCACATTCCACATCACTTGACCCATTGTTAATATCATTACTGACTTGTGCAGCTCTAACGATAAGGTGAACTGAATTGTTTTTATTTGCACTGAAACACCAGCTGCAAGGATTTGAAATAGACCGGTGAACGTTATCTGAGAAGTGAGATTTTTTCTTTTCCCCCACCACTTTACACGTGACATCTAAGTTTGAACTGAGCAAAGTTTTAGAGCAACTTTGCAAAAATTTCAAAATAGTAATAATGTTTTCAGAACCACGCACAGTCCCTGTTTCCTCTCCTCAAACTCTCCTGCACACCTCCACTGGGACCAGTGAGTGTGCACTGGATGATACTTTGATCTGACTGGAGAGCACGTTTCCAAAGGTCCAAGGGTCTTGACATTAGGCAGGAATATATGCATTTCCTAGTCTATTTCGTGCAGGCACCACTGTGAATTTCTCAGACTCATTAGTGAATAAAATGGCTCTTTTCCATTTCTTCGACGCTGATAGATGTGTGTCTCATGGGATGAAAATATGCAGCAGTCCAATTTGTTTCCAGCAGGTACATCTGTCGCATCAGAACAAGGGCCGCCTTAATCAGATCTATTTAGCAAATGAGACTCAGACTTTGTCTCCGATAACAAGCTCTGCCTCTGTCTGTGCTGTTCTACTGTACGAGCCGGAGCCTGATTGAAGTAAACAAACTATTCATTTATTGTCCCTTTTTTGGGGGAATGTAATTTGGCAAAACGCTTCCTTCGGGAGCAGAAGCCAAACGCAGCGTTTGAGTGGCCGACAAGGCGTCTCGCTGCAAAGCAGAGTCGAGTTCCAAATGATCCTGACAGGACTGCGTGGAGAAGAGGAAAACCACAGGTCTGCTGCATTTAGCGCCGTCAAACACAGTTAGTACACTGTGTGCAGACGCCTTCCCCCTGCTGCTAACTGTATCAGCCTTCATTTGTTTATCGCTTCAGAAGTGGAAGCTGCTTGGACACAACAGCGTAAAGGCCAATTAAGTTACAACCAACTGATTTTACTTTTCTCTCTCAGAAGATCCAAATGTCGCTCGGTAAGTGAGGTTCATATTGTTCCGTGAGATAATTTATCATGCGTCTCGTGCTCGGGACACAGTTCAGTATGCACGAGCCGACTCTCCGTGTCATGCAACATTCATGGCCTAAGCAGTCATTAAAGTTTGACAGATACAAACGAGGGTGTATGAGGCGTTGAGGCACCTCTCACAAGTTGTGCCGTATTAAGAGACAGCGATAAGGAGGAAGACGCTCAAAGTATAGGCATGAAGTGGGCGGTGGGGCGGGGAGAGCTATAAAAGCTGCTTTTTATTAAACGCAGTCCCACACAGCTCATCATTTCTATCTCACGTATGACTACAGTATATTGTATTTGTTGGTAGCTTTCTTTTGCAGTTGGCTTATTTGGCCTCAAGAACAAGTAATGTCTTTTTTTTCCCCCCTTAAATCTATGCTCCGACACCGTTTACGATTTATTGGCCAAATGGACTCTAAAGAAAGCCAATCAAAGAATACATTCATAAAGGAAATTTGCATTGGACTCCATGTTGCTGTCCACTGTCTTATCAGATGTAAGCAACATTAACCAGACACAGCAAGCAGATACCAGGAGGATTTCACTCACAGGATTCAGACCGTATGTGCCTTTGGCACTGCGGTGGCGAGAGCTATCGGTGACGTTGTTACAAACTCAAACCAAAGAACATACACACATCTAGGCCGTGGTAGACTTGCAGCCTTTACAAGATCAAAGGGGCTGGATCCCAAACTCTGTGATCAAATACATGTCATTTTCGCACACACACCCCAAAGTGCAGGATGATTGGTGCTGCACTTTTTGATGCATACACAGAAATCAGAAACACACACAAACACAGGAAGATGGTGTGGCAGACGAGAACAAACAGCAGGAAGAGCGGGACACACCAACCAGAACTCAATGTCCTGACACAAGTATGGATTACACCATGAAGTACAAAGGTTAGAAACAGCTTTGGTTAGGATTAAAGCCTTTTAGGCAGGAACTCCATGTCAAATCCAGTGATCTAAGAAAGACAACGTAAGATCTTTGTATAACTGGGGCGTAGCCAGTTCAGGCTAACATGCTGTCCTGTTTATTCTCACCCAGCGAATTTGGTTCTTTGAAAGCAATTTTAAGATTCATTTATGAATACTGGGTGTGGCTACTTTGAGTAACTTATTTTGAAATAAATGAGTAGAGGGTTAGGGTTAGGGTTTCAACTAATGTGGTCAGTTGAAACCACATTACGAATTCATACGATTGGCTGAGTGCCGATCATGTGATTGCAGTTACATGAAGCAGGTATGTTGGGAATCCTCCCAGCATGCACCAGGGCAATAGATTCATGAATGCAAGTCTCATTTTATGTGTGTTCCTGCATTGTTTCCACACTTTCATCACCATTAAACAGATACACGTGGTTAGACTACGAGTGATGTTGGTGCATGGTGGCAACATCCTCAACTAACTTACTGAAATATCATAGCAAGTGACTTTAATTGCATGAACAATGTGCATGAACAAAGTGAGTTCTGAAGTTTGTGTTCAGCTGACAAATTCCCACTTTAATATCAAATTAAAAGCCATATGTTGCTGCTCCATTGGTCAGACATTTCTTCAGATCTTTTAATTTAAGCTTATGTCTTTTTGATAACAGTAGCTACATTTGGTTTGTTTTTCTTTTAGTGTAAAAACCTTTTTTGCTTCGTATTTTATCATGTATACGTATACGTAACTCTTTATTACGTAATATTTACAGCAACAGATCATAAGGATTTCTCAATAACCTGCATGTTACATCAACACTCTTTCATTGTAAATCTAAGAAACCGAGCCATTTGTATTTCAAATGTGTTCGTGTTTGGGACATGATCCAGCTAAGTGTCAGTAAGCTGCACCTTTTCAGGTTTGGGCAAAAGGACTTGTTGCTCTGACAACAGGTCGTGTAAAATCGCCAACCTTCCAATCTGGATGACTCGGTTATGGTGCACTTAAAGAAATAGGTCACAATCTCCAACAAGCACTTCTGACCTTATTTAACATTAGGAAAATCAGAAATGCAAGGCTATGTAGTCACAGACACAGAGAGCAAAGTTTGCTGCGTGAGTTCAAGAAAGCAGGAGGAGAGAAGTCTACCTATGAATTCAGGCAGGAGACGTCATCTTTTCTACGTTCTCCTCTGGTGACTCACAAAACTACACAAGAAGTTGTCAGAATATTGTATCGCTGTTGTCAATATCGGCTTCAGGGAGAGACCGAGACACAGGCAGAGAAAGAGCACCTCGGGCAGAGAGGAGGGAAATAGCTGCAATGTTATCAAACGCTTGTCACATTTGCACAGGTTCTTTCTCTTGGCATGAAGTTTTCAGTGTGTCATGATGGTTGTCAGTGCAGAGAGAACAAGACAGATGGGAAATGAAAGACAAAACAGATCTTATCTTAACATGCTTGTCAACAGGATGATATCGACTGATGACAGATGTAGCAACAACATTAAATATTTAAGTGTATCCACTCTTCTGTTTTAACAATGGCAATGAAAGCACCAAGAGCCTAAAGATGCATTCCCACCGCATTATTTTACCCCCCAAAAAGTCCAAAGCGAAAGCCATATAGCAACAACATCCAGAAACACCGCCGACTCGTCTGGGCCCGAGCTCATCTGAGATGGACTGATGCGAAGTGGAACAGTGTGCTGTGGTCTGACGAGTCCACATTTCAAATTGGTTTTGGAATCATGGATGTTGTGTCCTCCGGGCTAACGTGGAAAAGGACCATCCAGATTGTTACCAGCGCAAAGTTCAAAAGCCAGCATCTGTGATGGTGCGGTGGTGTGTTAGTGCCCATAGCATGGGTAACGCCCATCTGTGAAGGCACCATTAATGCTGAAAGGTACATACAGGTTTAATAGAAACATGCTGCAGGCCAGCCCTGTCTCCCATTGTAAATGTGTGGCACATCATGAAGCACAAAATACAAAATACACAAGACTGCTGAGCAACTGAAGTTGTATATAATTGGTGTCCTCGGTTCTCAAACGCCTACCGAGTGTTGTTAAAAGAAAAGGCGAAGTCACACAGTGGTCAACATGCTTCTGTCCCAACTATTTTGGAATGTGTTGCAGTCATCGAATTCAGAATGAGTGTATATGTACAAAGAAACAATAAAGTTTATCAGTTTGAACATTAAATATCTCGTCTTTCTACTGTATTCAACTGAAAATAGGTCAAATGATTTGCAAATCATAGCTTTCTGTTTTAATTAAATTTGACACAGTGTCACAACGTTTGTGGAATTCTGGGTTGTACATCATCCTTCATTGGTGGGACGTGTTTTCTCTCACCTTTGTGTGCACGCGGTTCATCTTTGCATTTTAAAAAGACGCCAAACTCATTTCACCAAACCCGAGTGGAGCAGGACTGACTGGTGTAAAGCTGCATTTGGGTCAGCGAGAGGCAGAGCCGGGCCTGATCTTATCTGTGTCTGTGTTGTGGGTACCCAGGAGAAGCTCGCGTCCTTTCATATCTCCAGTTCCTGAACTGGAGCAGAGCAACTGGGAAGCATCACACACACACACACACACACACACACAGCCAGCCAGCCAGCCAGCCAGCCAGCCAGCGCCTTGTGGGCTGCCGATCACTCAGAGAAACCCCAGGGCTCTGTCCCGAATACTGAAAAGACATTTCACCCTAAAACTTAAAGTAGCAATCAGGTGAAAATCCCTTGCAATCATTTATTTTATTACTTGATAAATGCATTGGCTCTATTCGGGATGGTATTTAGCTTCTTGCTTGCTTCAGTTTCTAGTCACAGTTTTCTCCCAGGTCCATTTCCTGGCAGGGGATGGCGTCCTCATGAAAAACACCCATACTCCGCCAGTGGAGTGCCATCCGAATTAAGTCAAATTATTATTTTTTGCCCGCCACTGATCTACAACAACAGCAAATCTGAGTGAGGCAGCGGTGGCGTCATAAATGAGTGGAGCAAGCGTCAGCTGTACAAATCTCATCTGACCGCCTACTGTTCGCCATACTCATCCTCGGAGCCTCGCCGGGAGCTCGTAAAAAGGCCTTCACCGGTAAGATAGCAAGATTTATATGCAGGGATATGCAGCTCATTCAGCATTGTGAGAAGGGAGAAGGAGTTCAGTGTTTCAATAACAGCGCTATAAACTTGACATCTGATGGTGATGATTGATATATGACCATGTGATGAATTAATGGCCGTCTAGGCTCCTCTGGAGAAGCTGACCGACGCGACTCAAACCTAAAGACTGGTGGAGCAGAATGAAGTATCGACATGCAAACGAATGGTACATGCATGTCTACACCTATGACCTACAACTGTGAGAGTTGGAACTGAGGCCCGCGCACGTGCACCCAGCTGCACAGTGACTGAGATTTATAAAGCAGAACCAAGTGCAAACACAGCGTTAGAAACCTGATGGCAATGCTTATCTCCATCTTTGCACGTTGTTAGTTGTGAATCTACAGTTTTATGCATCTGGCCCGTGGGTTTTACAACCTCGACTTTGAGGGGAAAAAGGGAGCAGAGTTATTTTATGTCTCACAATAGGTATAACTAGAGTTATTGTTCAGCTGAAGCCTAAACAAACAGCTCAACGGAGTTACCTGGCATTAACGCATCAACACTCTCCTGCTAATAGGGATCTATTATAATAGGGGTCTCTCTTAGTCCGTACATTCACGCAATCATTGCCTCACACGTGATTGATAAATTATGCAGGACGACATCTGAACCAATGAGTTTCTGGGCTGCCGTTCCTGTTTGGGGCTCTAAACATCCCTGACTCACTCAGTCACATAGAAAGGCACATGCACACGCACACGCACACACACACACACACACACACACACACACACACACACACACACACACACACACACACACACACACACACACACACACACACACACACACACACACAC
>JAVQJF010049513.1:0-26229 GCA_036023855.1 Gadopsis marmoratus
AATAATTTATTTATTTTGCTTTGACTAAAGCCCCCCCCCCCCCCCCCTTCCCCCCCACACACACACACAACCCCCTCACTCTGCACTTTAAACACTGCTGCTTTGAAATGCCCTGCAGAAAACAAAGCTCCGTCCTGCTGCAGACAATGAAGCAGCTGGATTTCTGCACATGTGCCATTGTGTCAGTCTGAGACCTTGTCATAATTCCATCGGAGAGGCCTAGACTTTCATCACACACACAGACACATGCAATAACACACACACGCCCGTACAACGAAAGTCAGTGGCTCGGCGAGATGGATGGCAGTGTCAGCACAAAAGAATATTTGATTTGGTTATAAATACCGCAACATGAAAGAGAAGCCCAGCGGGGTAAAGGGCAGAGGGCAGGATAACCAGTGGAGGCAAAGTCTTCATCATCATCACCATCACCATCATACATTCATGGTGTATGGTGCGTCTGAAAATCAGGTTAGCATTACTGAAGTGTGATCAGTGCTTTATGTCTCCTCTTTTTCTCATTTCATTTTACTTAGTCTTTATTTATTCATAAGCATATTATATTTTTATGAAAGCCTTTGGAATGCAAAAAAAATTTAAGTTTTACGTTACTAAATAAACTTCAGTTTGTGGAAAAACCATATCAGATACAAATTACTATTCAATGCAGTTTTATTAATATGTCTTAAAGCATATCTGCAGGGGGTCTTTAAGCAACAATGATAATAATAATCTTTATTCAAAGAGAACTTCTCAAGTTAAAAACGTGTCATCCACCATAGTGGATTAAAACGTGGTTTATTATCTGCAGGTCCCTCCGCCTCCGCTGCGTGTGCGGTTTAAAGTTTCTATTCTCGGGCTCTGATTGGTCCGAGAAGTTCTTCTGAGGGGGAATAACTTCAGAGCGTCTCTGCGTCCCCTGACACACAGCAGAGCGCAGGAACTGAGAGGAGAGAGCAGCGAGTTCAGCAGCAGCCTCTTATCTTACACATCAGGGTAAGAGGATACCAATCTATGGAGGCGATCAGAGATAGAATCTGATCCGTGTTATAGAGGAGGTTTAGGACATCGCAGCTTTGGAATAATCGTTTTCTAACGTGTCTTTAACTTTTGTCGAAAATGTCTGGTTTTGGGGTTTGGATTAACGCAATTTGGATTTTACTCTTTGCCACGTTTGACGTGGCTTTTTCAAGCTATTCCGAAGACCAGTGCAGCTGGAGAGGCAGGCAAGTATTTCATATTTATCTGTGCTGTTTGCTGAATGAAAAGATGATTCAAAAATGCCTTTCCGAGATGCTACAGGTGCCAATTGTTTTTTTCAAGTGTTGTTGTTGGGGGACAATGCTTGTTTGACTGCAACATGTTGAGTCTTGCCATTAGGGCGCAATAAAAATGGGTCTAGTTCTCTGCTGCTATTGCGCCTGCGGGCTGTCTGCAGGAGGCATGGGGGGTCCAGACAGACAGGAGACTGCAGGATTAACGGATACTTGGAGAGATAAAACATACTGTGCATGCAGTTGTTGAAGGGTAGTTTCATTGTAGATGTATTTATAAAAACACTTGCAGAGGGATTTATAGAGGTTTGGCCCTAAAGGTGATAGGATTGGACCCTGCTTCCACGGAGCAGCCAGTAGGCGGCGCCTTCTCTAAGATGTCTGGCTCTACTAAAGTTGGATTTTTAATATTTTAAAATGTTTTGGCTTCTACTCATTTTATATAAAAAGGTTTGGTTTACGTTCACTCATATTTGCAGCTCAATCCATCCTGCAGTGATGATATTAGGGACTCAGGTTTTAGCCCAAACTCTTGCCTGGAAAAGTCATACAGAAACCTTTATATAACCTTGTCTCCTTCCCTTATTCCCCTCTCACAGTGGTTTGTCCATGCAGCAGGGCAGCGTGGAGCAGATCTCCCTCCACTGCTCTGAGGGCACACTGGACTGGCTGTATCCCAAAGGGGCCCTGCGCCTCACCCTCTCACCCCGCCTGCCCTCTGTGGCGGTGGGGCCCGGCGGCAGCAGCTCGGGCCTCATCACGGCCTGCGTCAAGCCCTCGGAGCAGTTCCACGGAGCCCAGCTGTACCTGGAGAGAGATGGGGTCCTGGAGCTCCTGATAGGGGACCGCCTGGAGTCCTCTCCCCCACCAAGGGTTCGCTGCTTCAGCCGCCTACCTGGGGAGAGGGTGGCTCTCTTCCTGCAAGCGACACCTCATCAGGACATCAGCAGAAGGATCGCCTCCTTCCGCTATGAGCTGCGGGGGGACTGGACCGCTCGCCTGTCGCTGGACTCCAACCCCATCAGCAGTGAAGGTGAGTCAGTGAGGCACGAGTCGGCCATGAAACAATAATCTGTGTGAACACCTGAAAGTTCACGTTGTTTCTTTCAAGTGTTTTTGGTCACAAACTCTTTTTAACAAACCACCAAACTGAGGTCAAAGTTCTTTTTCTTCTTTGCTGAAATGTTTGGGAGATGAAAGGTTTTACTCCACCAGTGAAAAAATCATCCACCATAAACCCCTCCCTGTAGATGATTCATAATTCATAACAGGCCTCTGTGGGCTGGTTGGATTTTCCACGGCCCATGCAGAGTGCCGAGAGGAGGAAGTGGCCAAACTTTCCAGAGAGGCGTGCTGGTTTGGAGTAGGAGAAGGGGAGCTGTGGAGTGGGGAGTGTGGAGTTGGGGGGGGGGGACAAAAGCACAGTATGTGGGGCTTTCTCCAGAGTCCAGAGCCCTTTGAATGGGTGCCGCATGAGTATTCTGGGATTACTGCCATCGCCTAGGCAACAGGGAGGCCTCTGCCCAGCTGAGATGCTCTTCTCTTTTGTTGAGCGGCCTCTCTGTGGGGAGACTTGTCTGTAGTATACCCCCTCTCTCTCCCACACACACACACACACACACACACACACAGAGATTAGGTTTGGAAGGGGCTTTGCTGTGGACTAGGGAGGAAGGAATCTCATTTATCAAGAGGTTTTCACTAAGGATGAGAATGTGTGGGGTGGGCAAGGGGCCTCCAAAGAATCACAAGGGGAACTTTAAAAAATGCCAGGACTTTTTCTTTTTGCTACCCACAGTTACGTCAGTTCAGACAAACAGATCTTTGATGATTTAGTTTAAAGTTTTTTTTGTGGCCATTTGCAAATCCTGTTACGGCTTTTAGTAAGGTGCATTGTGCTTTAACATATAGCTTTAAAATAATTAAATTTTTAAGACAAGTTCAGAAAAGAAAATAGACATTTTTTTCTGGGAAGTGGGGTTGTGCTCCTTTAAAAAGAATCTTTGAAGTCCACCCGCCCCCCACTCCCTCTCTTTGGCCCCTGTCTAGCAGGCTTTGATGAGGTGTGACTGTAGACACCCTGAAAGGCTTTCAGGAGGGAAGTTTAATTTGGCCTTTAAATCATCTGCAGTGGAAGAGCCTCGCACCTTAAAGCTCTTCTGGTCCTTCTCTGCCAACTGTAAAAGTAGCAGCTGTCCGTTAGAACGCAGTGCTTGGTCTCTCTTTTTAGGTCTGGATTCACATCTTACGTTCCTGTGCATGTGACCTGGAAATGTGGTCTTTGATTTCAATAGTATTAGCATATAGGTGTTTTCTAGCCATTTCTAGATTGTTATGTGAGGTCACCAACTGACTCTTCCTCTCTTTCTCTTCTTTTTCCTCCCCCGTGTTGTCTCTCCAGAGGCCTGCAGACCCTGCAACAACACTGAGATTCTGATGGCTGTTTGCACCAGTGACTTTGGTAAGTTACCTCACATAACAAGTTGGTGTTATATAATATGTAAAATCCCAGAACATTTTGTTTATATTAAAATATTTATTTATTAAAATATTGTCACTCAGAAATCCCAGCCCCCCTCTTCTAATTCAGCTGAAAGGAACAAATGAAACCAGACCACCAAATCACAAGAAATCTTGGTAGCAAAGCCACAGAATATGATTTCTTGTTAGCACCTACAAATCGTTTGTGTTGAACGGGTTTAAAGTCAGAGCACCCCAGTGCCTCCAAATCTTCTCTTCTCAAAAGTGCAAAGGTTAAAGGTGAAACAGCAGCTCTCTGCATCCCCCAACACACACACACAGAGTAACCTCTAATGGAGGAACTGCAGTGGACTAATCCTAAAATCAGCCCCCTAGCGAAGGAGCAGTGGACTAATCTGCAGGCCTCTGATTGAGCTGTAATGGCACTGAGGAGTTCAGCTGGCAAGAAATGTTAGAAGGATTAGTGATGAGGCTTGGGCCTTCGTACGGCTTTTATCATCAGTTGGAAGCCCACAAAGAATCACAGCTCTAATTAAAACAGCACAATATAACATGCAAGATGACAAAACAAGTTAACCAAAAGGCATAAATACAATAGCCATAGAAATTAACCTGAATGTTCTGTTTATCCACAGTCGTGCGAGGTAACATCCGATCAGTAGTGGAGGACGAGAACCTACAAGCAGCGGTGATCAAGGTCAGTGCCACCCGGGTGTTTCGTCAGAAGTACGCCCTGTTCAGCGGCAACAGTCGCCTTACCAGCCGGGGCGAGGTCAGGACTCTGCTGCAGTGTGGCGTCAAACCGGGACCCGGCAGCTTTCTTTTCACCGGCCGGGTCCACTTTGGGGAGGCCTGGTTGGGCTGCGCTCCTCGCTACAAGGACTTCCAGCAGGCTTATACTATAGCCAAAGCAGCCCAGCAGATACCCTGTGAACTGCCCGTAGACTGAGTTCTAAACTCTGCAGCAGCTTGTCTAATGCACAGAGTCGAGGCCATAAGCCAGGCCAAACTCAGCCCTGTTCCATGTTTCAGAAGAAGCAACTGTTGGCAGATGTAGCCATAGTGCCACCAACGGATATCGTCTTCCCAAAGGACTGAGGAGTAAAATGGACTTTTCCCAACTCCATTTCAGTGCAATATGCAGTTGCTGGGTCAGAAAGAACCTGGTGGAGTCATGACATGAGGAACGTGGTTGAAATGAAGATTGTAAGCATTTGGCATTGGACAGTTTTTACACACAGTGATGCCATTATGCAGGTTCAGATCTATTGAAAAGCTTTCCATTTGGGATAAATTAAGTCAAGCCATTAATTCAGGCCTATTGTGAGTCATTGCTTAGAAACTCAGGAATATAAATTAAAAGTTCTATAGAAAACATACTGCCTATTAGTTGGAAATGCTATAGGCACCTTTTTTGTTCAGAAAATGTCTGCCCATGGGAAAGTGATGTTTTGCTGGCTACCCCTGTACTGGGGTCATCCTCAGTGTTACTATTATTAAGAAGATTTTTTAAAAAGTCCTCACAAAACAAAGTATATTTACAAATATATATTTGCACTGATAAAGGAAAGGGAATTACCTGGAAAGTGTGATGCTGCGAGCACTGAAAACCAAATAAAAAGCAACTATATGTAGCATAGCAGAGCAACTGAGAATTTAATATATGTACAGGTTTCACAGCTCAGACTGGTGCTGAAAGCACTTTCACATTCCAGCCAACTCTAAGTTTCTGCATCTGTAAGGAGGCCCAGGCTTTTAGGTGGCCTGTATTAAATAAGAGAACAAGGCATTATTTTGTCAGACATCATAGGTTTCATGTCAGTAGCCATGCATGCAATATTTCACAAATTGGACTGTATTTGACTTTTAAGAGAATTATTTGAAAAGGTATGTTGTGGTGGAATTGCAGCAGTGTTGCCAAAGCAGTTATAAGTTTCGTTGTTGTCAAGTCATTCAAACAAGAAGGTATTTTATGATGTGAGTTTTAACAAGCTATTCACCTGTATAATCAGCAATGTTCATAAAACTGATGACAACAGCCATTCACACCTGAAGTCCAGTGTTATTATATAAATGTGATAGTGTGGATGAAAACACAATCCTCTAACCAGCTTTTGGTGGTAGAACAAGTTATTACACTGGACAAGGCTAGCTCAAGAGAAACAAAATATGCATTCAATGTATTAAATTCAATTCTGTAAAATGATTTCATATCTAATGTGCACTATATCAACAAGGGGAGGGGTTCATACCAAATTACCGTGATGTGCTGAAGCGGTATGTCTTAAATGCCTACACTGCCATTTTGCTATTTTTTATGTGAATTTATGTCAATATCAATGTGAATGTAAATATGTTAATAAGAAATTCTAGAAACAACGGCATGAAAAAACCTGTGGAAAAAAACAACATTGTGTCAGTATTGTGGATTATTTTTGTTTGTCTGTACTATTAAAATATACTGGAAGAAAACGCTCTTGGTATTGTTGGATGTATTTATTTTTGTCTAAAAGCCACATTCACTTTGAACCCATTCTTTGATCATTTCATGCTCCTTAAACATGATGCAGCTCTCACCTAACACATTAAAACAGTGCAACCTACATTATAGTATTTGGGTCCAAAGGTTTCTAGCATGGTAAACTTTTCTCAGGCATAAGTCTCTTCAAGCACCCATGAATTAGACCCCGCAAGCTCAGAACAAATGGAACGGTGAGAGAACAAGAGGAATAAAAGGCAGAGAGATTTAGGGAGTGTTTAGGACCCTGAGAGCATTTGGACAGGGAAGGAGGTAGAAAACAGCGGTTGGAGTTCTGTTGTCCTCGGCCTCCCATTTTCAGGATTCAGGAAGAAATAAATTGCCATTAAGGGAGCGGCATGGCAGACCCGACTGAGCTGAGGTGCCACACAGTCGCTCATTACATCCTGACCACGTGTACACAAAGACACAATCAAACCAAATCTCTGTTCCACTCCACTTAGACATACGCCTTCAAGCCTGGAGCAAAACACTTGTTTCCTACCTCAACTTGGATTTTATCTACAGCACCACGTAGCAGATCTGTTACCTGTTATGGCTGACCATGGCACATGTTCTGCTCTAACAGAAACACCCATATTACTGAACCTCTATGATAAATTCACCACCTGTTTCTCCTCCTTGCAGAATTGTGCATAAGCATGTAACTGCACACACTTCAGGAAAATCTCAGATTTACTGCGCGCAGTAAACCCGTTTGAAAAAGAGCAGCTGGGGAATTAACGTGGTGTTATGGTTAAATGAAAAAAAAAATCACAAAAGCTCTCTTGGGTCTGGTAAGCTATCTCCCACAGAAACCCAGACACTGGTTTGCCACTGCATCAGTAGTTTGTGTGAGTGAACATCCAACATCCCCAGTCATTTACTGCCTTAGTGCCCCTTTAAAACCCCAAGACCCCAAGCTGCTCGGCACACACACTCCTCGGCCCCTTCCTCTCCAGTCCATCTGAGGTTACTGCTGCAGGCCTGATAAGCCAAAACAAAGAGCACTCAAATTATACTCCCTCAGATAATACATCATGTGACATTTTGACAAAGCTCAGCTTCCTGCATTGTTGTTGCTTCTTTGTGACCCCAGCTTGAACACCCAAAACTGCAGTATTAATGTCAGTGTGGCCACAATGTGGCACACACAGTGGAATACTTTAGTTTTGCCCTATTACTGTTTAAATGTATACACAGTGTACAATCCAAATAAAATGTATATATAGAATTTTTTTGCAAACGCAATCACCAGTCGCACACGTTCCTTTGATGCGGAGTGATTTTCATTTGTTTAACAGAAAGCTGCAGACACACAATAAAGCCTCCTCCCCCGTCCTCTCTTTACTCTGTCCTGTTGTGTGGCTGAGGTGAGGCAAAGCGGGAAGCACTCAGGAAAGGGGGATCCAAAGCGAAGGGAGAGAGTTGTTGGGTGTGGACTTCCGTCGGCCCCTGGCGGGTGGCGAGGGAAGGTGGGCCGAGACAAAGCTCCAGAGATGACAGCATAGACACGGGCAAAGTGCTTCTGGACACTCCCTTGTAGTCCTGCACAACAACACCACCGCGCCCAGTGCGCAGGTCCTGTGTTCCCAGCAGAATCTCTCCTTGTTATCCAGCTAGTATATAAAAAGGTCCACAAATTAGATCTGCAAACTGGATACTGGACTTATTCAGACTTATCGAACTTGCTAATCCAGTCAGATATAGAACATTCACTCAGAGCATTCATTGACATTTTAGGATGTGTTTAGATTTTTGATGAGTTTAAGAAAATTCTAGTCCTTGGAGAGAGCAGTTCATACAATCTCAACACAAGGTCCGTTCTGGAGCTGTCAATCACATCACACGATATTCCTCACTGGATGGAGTTTGCACAGTTATAATGGAATTGAGGATGTTCACATTTCTGAACACTTCAAGGACACTTTCCAAGGCCAAGAATCTCCGAACAGAAATACATTATTGTGTCAACCAGAGTTTTTCCTTCCCCTCAGTTATATTGGCTTATTGTGCATTCTGCAGAATGGCAAAAAATTACATTTCATTTTCACTTTATAGAGTCAGTTGCACCAACAACAGTTGTTTCGGTAACTGTCAGACACAGTTTGTGCTCAAATATTCAAATCTGAAACCAGCCTCTCTCACTGTTGTGTTGTTGTATGACTGCAGGAACATCAGGTAATTTGCTTCAGTTTCTTACATAAACTAATAACATCCCTTGACAGTGTTCTCAGTACATAATGGTGCTTCTCCTCCTGGATCTCTCTCTACTGGAACTGTCTTTTGGATACATCGTCTTATCTTTCCCACAGCTTGGTCCACAGCTGCTGAGTGCTGCGCTGTTGTGGATCCAAAACAGTGGTTGTGATGCTCTGACACACACATTTGATACAATTCGGTCTCCATGTGCCAAAGAACACTTGAGGTTTCTAGATGACTCAATCGCTGTTGCCCTTCTGCGGCTTTCTTTTTCCAGTGATTCACTCTTGTTCCTCAATAGCAGGTGAGAAAGAGAGGGTTTCAGCGCAGTGTTTTCTGATTTGATGTGTTCAGAAGGAAGACAACTGTCACTTCTGTACAGCTACTGCATACGCTAGGTTAGTAAGAAGTGATGAGCAAACAGCTGTGGATTTCATCTGGATTTATTTTCCACATAAACAAATTATTTTGCCATACTAGTAATCCAACCCACTGCAACCAAACAAGCGGTCTGTCCACCTCTTCCTGTTACTCAGTGTCTGTGCATCCTGCTGCTGCTCCATCAGATCAGCACCAGCTGGCAGCGAGCATGAAGTCCATAACCACACTTTGGCATCCCAGATTCCCAGCTGACAAGTTCTTGTTCCCATAACACCCTTGCACAGCTGGGAGCGATGATTCTCGAATGGAAACTGTGAATGTTCACATCTGAGAACATGCTAACTTGTTGTGCACTAAGTCTTATCATTAGTCCAGGGAAATGTAACCGAACAATAAGTGTCATGCCCTGCCTCAACTTTGATGGTAGAACTCTTTCGGTGCAACAATATTTATAAGGCACTGACTCATATTAGTCTTTTTGCAGCCATTTTGAGCCATTTGCAAAAACTGATGAGTAGCCTCTATTCACAGAGCAGCGTGAAGGTAGGAGAGAATGACATGGTCAGCTTTAAAGTAGAGTGGGCAGTTTGGGTGGGTTGAGAGGTCAAGGCAGAATAGAGAGCAAGTGTATAGCGGTGCAAGAGCATGTTTATCTGGCCATGTTATCCCTCTGAAGTACTGAAGGGAGGAGAGCGAGGAGCCCCCTTTGTTCCTCAAGAGCCTGCAGATGGCTGTAATCCCTTCCAAAATGCACACTGAAAATCAATCAAGATAGGGTGGACGTGGAGTGTGGAGGCGGGCGACACTTTTCTCAGGGAGGGGGTCCCGCAAAGAAACACAAGTTGGGTCAAACAAGCGTCTTTGGTGCCTTCCCGCCAAAAAAAAGTATTGTGAGGAGAAACAGAGGGAATGAATTGCGACCCCCTCCAATGAAGGCCCGCTCTCTACCCCTCTGTTTGAGCTGAACACAGCTGCCATTTCCTCACCGTAATCTGGGGCTGACATCGCCTGCGGGAGGTACAACCACAAAAACCTCCAAACACTGACGGTACTTAGAAACATTCACTGTGGGAGGACGGGGAGAAACGGGCTCACATAGCAGAAGAAGAGATATGGATGGATGGATGGATGCTAACATCAGCATTCTAACACGCTCACAATGACAATGATGGTCAACATGCAGATGATTAGCAAGTATAAGTTATTACAATTTATACTGAGGGCGATGCCTGAAGCTAATTTTATAGCAGTTCATAAATATGAACCTCATGGTGGCACTAGAGGAAAAGTCAGTGGATCAAGTAATTAATCCTCTGGGGACAATGAAGGTCTGTACAATTGTTTAATCCAATCCATCTAAAAGTTGTTGTGTGATGCACTGATGGATGGTGAACCAAGCAGAGGACTCAAATGCACAATCCGAGACAGGAGATGAGTTTATGCGTCTTTACTGAAGCAGGCAGGGTTCGGTACACAGAAGCAGTATTTACAATGAAGAAGCCGACAGAGTAGACAGAACCGTAAGCCAAGGAACAGAACAGGATCATACGCTGGGCATCTATACACTAGGAAACAAGAGTGCTGGTACACACAGGGGTGATGAGGGAGTGTCAACAGGTGGCTGATGACAGACAGGTGAGCTGATGCACTGACGTGAAACAGCTGAAGGACTGGAAGAGAGCAGAGGCAGAGGCACGGGGTGTGACATGTTGAGCTATTTCAGTCTGGACCAAAGTGGTGAGCAACAATTACATATTCCCTAAGACCTATTTTAAAATATGAATTATCATCACGTGATAATTCCCTAAGGCAAACCTTTCTACAGTAAATGTTATAGTACATTTTCCTAGTTCCTCCTGTGCTAAAATCCTCATCTCTGAACAGAACTACTTGTAATACAATGGCACTTGAATTCTCTGTCTTGCTTCCTCATGCGGCTGACATCGGCCTTCTGGATACTAAGCCCCAGCCTGAGAGTCTACCCACTACAAGGAAGCACACCTGTCTTTGGAAGGGCTCTCCAACCCTGCCAATTAACCACTGAGATTATGGTTTTCTGACCAAACCTGTCTGATTCTCTACACAAAGGGGTGAAACCTCCCTGGCAGATCAGTTCGGGTTCTTCTCTCACTACCTGCCACCCACCTCTGTGTTTCTCCCATCTAATCCTGCAATACTGCAGTGCTGCCCAGCCTCCCCTTTTGCACCCATTTTTTGCCTGTTATCTTTCTCCTCAGAAAAGTTGTCTCGGGTTCCCTCCTCAGAGGCGTATTGCACTGTGCCTATTGTTCAAACTGTTTATCAAGGAAAGAGGTAGGCAGGAACGAAACTGCCACTCAACAGTGGTTTTGTTATGTTACTAGTATCTCCTTGCATTTTTCTCCTGCAAAACACAGCTTCAGGCAAGATCTGTCAACATATACGCCCAGTGCTCTGAAATATGTGAAAACAAGATGATAACACTCTTATTATGAAATGTATGCAGATGTTACATACAAATATACATCACTCGATGAGGAAATATTGCTGTTTTATCAATTGGTAACATGTATATTAATGTTTGTAGTTCCGCCCTGTTTCTCTCAAGCCTCTCTAACGTCTACATAAATCAACGATTTCCTATATTTCCAAGAATTCATTTGAAAAATCGCCAGAGAAAAGCTGTGACGTTATTGGTTATAATCAAAGATAGGGAAACAAGCATATGTGATAGATACCCAGCAGGCAAGCTAACTCATGTACAATGCTGAATATCTTTGATCCCAAACCTTTACTAACGCCCACCATGTGCTGTAGCTGTATTGCATTCTGGTCTATTGAGGCAGCTGTTGCCGGAAAAATTGCCTCAGTGTATTTCTCCTTCATGACCTTTAATTATTGGTGCAAAATAGAGAGATCAGACAAAAAGCACTTGCATTTTAATTCTAGGAGATCTTAGAAAAATGGTATTTATTTTTGGATTTAGGTCGTCCAAATATTTTCACACTACTTCAAGACTGCACTGGAAATATGTTAATATGATGTCATGGTCTCTATGTTTGGATATTTGAGAATATGAAAACATATCTTTTCACTTACCCCTAGTGGTGTGTGACCATGCAGGTTTTTATGGTTTAAACTTGCAATAACTGAGCTTTTGGCCACTTGTGGGAAACAAGCTGCTAACACAACACTGACATATGTTAAGCTGATATAGTGAACATGTTAGCAAACCGTTGTCTTTTTACACATCCAGCAGATATGGAGCAACATTAGCATTTTTTCGGAGTTGTTGAATTTAAGGGCAATATTCACTCTCTCTAAGCTCTGTTTTGGTCTCCACCATCTCCTGAAGGAAATATCCGACTCTTTAGCTGCTAAATTTTGTCTTCCTAGAAATTCCAGTTATAATAACAACAATAATAATCCACAGACTTCACTGTCAGCAGTTTTCGTAGTGACAATATTCTTGTGAAATAATTAATTTTGTACTATAAACAAAACTCCATTCACCGATATTGTGTCGCGTATCACCAGAAATCTTGGGAGACCAACAATTTAAAATCTTGGTAGAAAACTGAAAGTGTTCATGGCTAGCTAGCACCAGAGGTAAGGGGGAAAACCCAAGCAATGTGGTTGAACTGACCCCTTAACAGTGTCAAGAGTATTCTTCATGAATGTTAAAAGGTTGGTTTATCCTTTTAAGATTCATGCAATTAAACTCAGGTTACATACTTCTCACATGGTGCAAAGTGACTAAGCAACGCTAAGTGGCTGCTAAGAGCATTTTTCAGGTTGGATCGAGGGGAATGTAAAAGAAACAGAGTGACTTGTGAAGCCATTTATGCATCAGATGTGCTGACAGTCAGGCGGCATGTTTATATTCCGCCAAACTGCACTCACACATTGTGCATCAGCCCAGCCGCTGTGGCCTGTCTGATGTGTCAAAAGCTCCCGAGCCTTCCTCTCCCTTCGCGCTACGCTCATTCCAGTGGAACATGTGCGCTGGAATTCTCCCCAATTAAGACAGAGATTAGCCAGGTCCACTGTGGGAACCGGCCGAGTGTGGGAAAACAGAGGGTCTGTCCCTCTCTCCTTCCATCACCGACACTCAGCCTCATTCTCACTCGCTCTTGTTCATCAACCCTGTCTTTCTCACCCTTACCGTAACTCTTCCTCCTCCCTATTCTCACCATATATTTTGTCTTTCCTCAACATTTTATATCTTTCAGTTTCTCTTTGCAGCTTGCTCTGTTTAAGCCCCACTTCCAACAATCCATTTTCCATTGTTTCCCCTCTCATCTTTTTAATTATGCACACTGACGCCCTTTATGTTTTCTTCTTTCATTCTTTTTTCACCCTCTTTCTTAGCCACCCAGAATCTCCATAGCTTTCAGTCCTAATTCTTCAAGGTTTTCTGAAGTACACGGTTCTTCTGTGCTCCGCTCTCCTGCCCTTTCCCTCCTCCCTCTTGATGCCTCTCCAGCCTTCATACTGAAAGCTTGTCTGGAGGGGAGCTGGGGACTCCTGCATAAATAGTCTGAGACTGTCAGACTGATAGAGGGGGTTCGAAAAGACAGTTCAACAGAAAAGAAAAGACAGGTGTCTCAGAAAACAGACAGTTACAGTTTATGTTTCAATTTGCATTTATTATTCATTAATATACAACATAAAGTTTGTATTCAACTAATCCTATCTTCGGTATTTTGCACATACAATCTGAAGCAACCTAAAAATGAACCCTAATTCATATCGGAATCATGGGAGAATTCAAGAAACAACCCATAAAACCTGAATGAGCGTTAACTAAACATCCATGGGAACATCCTTTTGTGACCTTCATGCTCACTTTCCCATTGTCACAACATCTCTTTCTCATGATCTTGCGATACTCTCACTATCACACCGGATTCCTCTCCCACTGCCTACACATTCCTTGTACTCATTGTCACCTTTTCTTCCTCGTTCCCACTCTCCCTCTCCTTTCCTTGCATTCCCATAAATCCCTTCCCTGTGCACTCCTCCACACAAGGCTTGTCCGTTCCAATTATGGCAGGGCCGTCCTGCACCCCCCCCACCACCATGCTTCAGCTCACACACTCTGCACACACAGCCCCGCTCTCATTAAGCCTGTATCAATTAGGCATTAACCTCCTAAAACAAAGGGCCTCTTGACAAGCGGCCCATCGCAGGCCATGTGATTTACTTCCTCTGCATCGCTCCACCCTGCTTCCCATCCTCAGAATGGTACATTCATCCAGCCTCTTTCCCACTGCGTTGGCCACAAAACAAATCTGGGCCCAAAGCATCATCAACAAAACAGAAGCGAAAGTGTAAAAGCATCAAATGTTTACTTGTTGTAATGTTGATTAGGTCAGAGTTTTGCAGTATAATTATTTAACATAACCCAGAATGCTAAGTGAATTCTGGTTAAAACCATTCACAATTTTTATTTATTTTATTCATTGGGTTTTTTTTATTGGGTTGTGTGCACATCTAGTGAGAAAAGGTCTGTGCACATGAACAAGTAATAACTTATCATTCAAGTAAACTGATTTATCATAAGTAGATTTGGGGCTTTGGGTGATACATGACATTGGAAGTGGGGACATGTCTACATTGTGGTTGACAAAAGGCACTGTCTTTATCAAGATCTTTTTTAATGAGTTAGATTTTAAACTAAACTTGTTGAAAGCAACAATCTTTTGGTTGTTTCACTGAACTCAGTTGCTGCATGGTTGGGCACATCTACAGCTGTTTCATATTAGAATAGCTACAGATGATATCACCAACCACTCCTTTTTGTGGGACTGTCTTGTACCATTTAAAAAATATCTTTCTTTGTCATATTTTCAACATATTCGAGCTTCATTTTCGTTGCCACATTTATTAAGACAAATTCAGTCTACGTTAATCCTTATCATGATCAGAATTTACACCACAATAGTGACCACATATAGTGGTTAATAAAAAGTTGTTCACAGTCCAAGAAGTGAACTTTTCCAAAATATTCCAAGTTGGGAAAGAAACTTGGCATTTTGCCTTGGGGACCAGCTGTGGTGCACCAGACTTCAACCTCTACATTTGAAATGTTAGTTTGTACTACTCATCTACTTTTCTTGCTTTTTGTTTACTCACAGCTCACCTCATTTGTACAAGTTTGCAGAGGCCTCTGCAGGCACATCGTCTCTGTCTTTGTTGGCAGAGCAGCAACGAACAACCTGGTTTTGATTTTCCCACAGATCTGCCGGTGAGAGGAGTGGTCCCCAGCACCCAGCGCTTTGGCACAGTGACTATGTTGGCACAGGCCCAAGCTGAACACCCCCCCCCCACCCCTGTTCCCAGGGCCCTGGGAGTGTAATACATTACTAACAAAATCCCACTTCCCATTCCTCTCAAACTTTCACACCCCTGCTCCCCTCCTCTCATTGCTGGCATGCCCCCTGAAAAGAGGATTGGGGTGACATGCGTATGACTCTTTCCATCTCCTCCAATTTTCCCATCATCCCCAAAGCAGTTTAGCTTCAACATTTTATCTTTTTCGACATAAAACTTCCTGACGTTCTTTAACTCAACCTTTCAACTTTTAAAGTGCTTTCAAAAGGATTTTCCCATTTTAAAGTTATGCTAGCTATGGCACTTCTGAAAACTATGAAACCCAGCTACCGAAACGACCTAGAAAAAAATGCAGACCCTTTCACTGTTAAAGGGATTTAAAGGGAATGGATGCCTATTCACACCAACACTGAGGTTATAAATATGAACCCTCATTCTGGAAAAAAGCCTGGCTTGTTTGCGCCAAAGTTCTCAGCACAGCATTGAGGGAAAGTATTCACAGGCGAGTATGTGTCTGGGTAACATGTAATGACATTATTCTCACCACGGTGACCCCTCATTGTCACCACGCTTTCTTCTCCTGAGCTCGTGAAATTGACATAAGCTTTACAAACATTCCAGGCATTTTTTTCTCAAGGCCGGATTTCTTTAGGGGCCTTTCACAGCGAAAACCAGCAGTACGAGCAGCGCCCCCTAGTGATGGTGGAAATGCACACCATACATACTGTCATACTGATCAAAAAGATGTATTCAGGTAGATTAGCATCCACTTACCAAATGTTTTTATTTGAATAAAACCAGCTTACAATCGCAGATTTATGCGTGATTCCACATCAAAAAGTTTAAGTTAAAAAAGTTGACTATAAGTTTTCCTTTTCAGATTTAATATGTATGCTGTTTAAAACTTAAAAAGTGTGTCACTTGAAATCATATTGCAATATATTACTGAGGTTCAGATTTTGCGACTAGTTGTCTTAATGGAGTGATGAATTGGCACTTTGGGAACGCACTGCCTCCTGTAGCCCATGCAGTCTGCAGAGATGCGAGATCTCCTCTTTGTACCTGCAGATAAGTGGTGAAGCTCAATGGAGCGCTCTTCTGAAAGTGTACATTACATGACTTACACATCAAGTGTGACCTCCTGACCTGCCCAAGTGGTTGTCAATATATTCCTGCAACTCGGACACCTGCGCCTCTGCAACTGTTACTCTGGTGATCAGAAGGGCACGCTCCTTCTCAAAGCCAACCTGTTTGAAGTAAGGCAATCATCAGATCACCTTCATCACAGAAAACGATTTTTTTCTTCAATCACAAGCTTTTAAGTGAGGTTAAAAAACTGCAAGATTTGTTTTTGTGTGCGAGGGATGTAAGAGAGACTTATGTTTACCAGTGTAGCGTCAGTGATCTCCCTCAGCTGTTTCCTTATGTCCGGCCAGGATTCCTCGCATATCTGCTCCAGTTTTGCCGGCCTGATAAAGTTACATTTATGTTACATTTTTATGATGCAATCCACAGCTGAGCACATTTGTCATTTGGTGAAATACAAAAATGACACTCACTCCTGACAGTTTACATTTTGAACAGGCATTTTGAGGACAGCCACCTTGGAACAGAAAAGACGTGCTGGTGGATTAAATAGCAACACATCTGTGCTGCTACATGATCTGCAGTCCACCTCTGCAGCAGAAAGGCTTTTTGTTGCCGCAGGACAACAGTGACCTTTGAGGTCACTTTTTTCCAGTTCCCTGCTCACAAAACAAATGCTGTTTGGCTTTATGAAGGACATATGGACACAGAGAAGAGTTAAACAGACAAAACAAGAACCACTTCAAAGCAGTCATCTTTCCTTTGTGCTACCTGCTCCCGGGCCGCCTGCAGCTGACACTCCAGCCTCGCCTTGGACTGGCGAAGGTGATGGAGCTCCTTATCAGTTTCATCTCTGAGCTCAATGGGCTCCAGGTTGAAGTGGGCTTCTGGGGGTCCAGGGTCAAAACCGCTCTCGGGTTTGGCCAAGATCTGATCCCTCTGAACCCTGAAGACCACAATGTATAGTTGTGGCAAGTTTACTCATTATGAATAAACTGGGAATTCGCACTTGACGGCAGTGCTGGTAATCTACCCCTGCAAGATTTATCAAGCACAGATCAATGGAGTTTTTACCTTTAAACACAGCGCCCTAATCGGTCGAATTATTTTATAAATAATTAAAAAAATTCTGCAACACAAAATTAAGTTAGATGTCTTTTTATTGAATCTCTAACCTTTGCTTTTTTCTTTTAAAGTACAAAATAATTACCCTCTTTCTCTTCAGGCCTGTATGAATTTCAGATTATGTCATCTGAGAAAAGAGAATCACTCCTCAATTTAGCTACTCACATGCTCACAACTCATAGATATGTAACTTGTTATGAGGGGTCACAAGTAGACATAGCCTTGTATGAAGGGGCCATAAGCAAAAACGATTGTACCAACAGTGTAACAAGTTTTAGGAAATCTCACCTGTATGCAATAAGGAGAGCATGATGGGTCTTGGTGGTCTTCTGAAGTCTCTTCTTATAGGAGCGAGCAGCAGAGGCGAGCTGTTCCTCCCTGACCCTGTAGGATGAGCGAACATCCTGGAGCATGCTGTCCACAAATGGCCTCATCTCAGAAGTCTCTGAGGGGCTTCCTTCTCCAAGTGCATCAACATACTCCTACATGAGACGTGCAGATGGCTGTTGTGTTAGAGATCGACCTATCTGACTGTGTAGACATACCTATGCGAGTGCTTCAACTCACAGCTAAGTCCTGTAAATAGCACACAAGCCTTGCACGATATTCCTCACACAGCTCTTTAACTTGAAGCTGCAGCTTTGAGTTCTCTTCTTCTGCCTCTTTCACTTGGCTCTGAGCGCACATTAGGGCCTTGGATAGAAATAACACACAACATAATTTGAACACATATCCACCATGTAAATTCTGTAGCCTGCTACTGAAATCATATTAACATTCATTCAGAGGTTGCAAAACAGTGATATTATCTCCAGTCATGAGAGAAAAGCTCTGTTAGTCAGTATGGGATTGTTCATGCTCACCGCACTTTGCTCAGATAGTTCCCGCTGGCTATTACGGATTGCCCTCTTGTTCTCCTGGTGCTCTTTACCCATTGCCACCCTGATGACCAAACACAGGCTCAACCACAAGAGAGTAGTGACCAAAATCCACAGACAGCCACATCAGAGGGACAAACAAAGAGACCACAACACACGCACACACACACATATACATATATATATATATATATATATAAAGCCCCAGCTTAGAACAAAAAAATCAAAGAGGGCACCACAGAGCAGATGCGTGTGGGAGGAAATCTGGGACATACATCCTGAGATGGGTTTGGCTGTTTGTTGAGCGGAAATGAAAGGATAATCATATTTCATCTTATTTAAGACATGTGCACGAGTAAATGGTAAACATTCAGTGGCACTTACACTTTCTCCTCCAGTTTCGTCTGCTGCTCCTCGTAGCTGTTCTTCATTTTCTCCAGCATGTTTTTGATCTCATCTTGGTTTCCAAGCAGCTACGTGAGAGCAGACGAACGAGTAAGCAAAGGAGGTAGGCAGCTATCGAAACTGTAGTTACACAGTCAGCCGATGCCCGTATGTACATATGTGTTGGCCACTATAACCCAACAGTGAGATATATGTTTTGTACAAATGTACTTACAGTTTTTTCCATAGTTTTTTGCTCCTTGTCCAAAGCTGCCAGATCCTCAAGCTGCTAATACAGTGGTATTGTAAAATTGTAATAAATAAAATAAACAACAGCAAGTATAATATTTCAAATTGAACATTTAAGGTTAGCCTAAAATTTTACAAATATGATTTTTGCATCCAAAAATGCATCCAATTTCTTGTGCAACCACGGCTTTGTCAGTGAGTATGACATGGGAAAGTATTTGGGAAATGTTTGTCCCAAAGGTGCAGTAAATCATGTTGCAACGGTTGCATGGACTGTTTCAAGAAATGTGAGAAACCTGGTCCTCACATGCCAAATTTTGTTTTATCATTTTACACATGGACAAGAGCATGTTTTGCTTATGTTGGAGCAGCAGTGACATTTTTCTTTTGGATAGCTGAGATGGGACCAACATGTAATTAAAATTTTGTTGTGGGCAATTCCTTTAAAGTACCGCTATTACTACAACTACAACAAAAGCCCCAAAAGTTCTAGGAACTATGGAGTGGCAGGAACTTAACTCAGGAACCAGAAGTACATTTGGCTCATTCCTGTTCCTCTGCATCTGAAGAGCGATGACGTTAGTTAACACACGGCCTCACCTTGACTCTGTTTTGCGACATGCGGCTGATCAAGGCCCGCACCCTGTACAGCTCACCATGCAGGCCCTGAGTGGTAGTCTTCACACTCTGCTGCTGCTCCTCCAGCTGCCTACGGAGGGAGTCCTGGGCCTGGGCCAGTGCCAGCAGCTCAGCACTCAGCTCTTCACTCTGGGCCAGCTCTTTACCGTGGGCCTCAGACAGAGCTCGGTAGCTCTTCTTCAGTCTGGCATACTCCTCTGTCAGGTCTTGGCTGCTTGTCTCTCCCACTTTCAGATGAGCCTTGGCTGACTGGAGTTCCCTGGATAACTTGTCTTGCTCCATCTCAAGCTCTGTTATTACACTGGTTTGGTTCAATATCTAACAGGGGGAAAGAAGTCTTATTATATCTTCTTGTCCTAAAATCCTTGTATCGTAAGATAAATCAACCTTATTGAGGTTATAGAAGAATATGTCTTTTAAGGGAAAAGGCCAGATTAGTGTGTTTGAGAAAATACAAGACCTGTTTGGTACTGAGGGTTGGTATTTCAGTATGAATAACTGTGTTCAGTGTGCTCAGTTGAACTGAGTAGATCACTTTTGTAATTACCAAGAGAATTTTAGTTGTCTGTTCTCATATTGTGATACTGATCAAATATTGGTCAAGTTTTCCCCACTTTTTATTTACCTCTGCATCACTTCAAGCTAAATGGACTTTGCTTATATAACGCCTTTCATCCGTCCCAACGGTTCCCAAAGCACTCTAACAGTAACTCTAATCCATCCATTCACACACTGATGGAGACGCAGCTGCCATGCAATTTAGAGTTCAGTGTCTTGCCCAAGGACATCGAACCACCAACCCTGGGATTAACAAGCGACCCTCCACAAAGCTAAACCTAAACAAGCTAAACCTTCACCTTGTTTTTCAATTCAAAGGTCTCTTCTTCAAACTGCTCTCTTGTCTTGTTTGTCTGAATCTTCTCCTCCACAAGCTCCTTAGAGATCTGAAAGATGAGACAGGGACAGCAAATTCATCTGGTTCTATACGGAACAGACGTATTGAGCGTGTAAGCTCATGAACTCTACCTTCAGTTTTTCCTCCTCACTCTGGACCAGCCTGCAGGACAGATCTGTGTTGGAGCTGGCCAGGTGGCCCAGTCTGTTCTCCAGGTAGCCCACTTTAGTGAAAAGACGTTCATTATTGTCACGCAGCTGCAACTAAAGTGAGGTGAACAGAAGCACTTGTTTACAACGAGGTGACAAAGGCACATTATCCCTTTAAATGATCTCATGTTGGCTGTAGTGTAGCTTAGTTACAAATCATGGAGAATTTTGCTTCATTTCCCCTTCACTTTTAAGCCAGCTTACTTAATATATCAATGACCTGCCTGCATGTGAAGACAAACTGATACATTTTACTTACATTTCCTTCTGTTAGAGCTTGAAGTTGCTCCTGTACTTCATTAGGTGTGTCCATCTTTACTCACCAGCACGGCTGCCTCACAGTATCCACCAACACAATGTTGCCATGGCGACAACATAGATAAAACTGGCCTGGACGCTGTTGGGTTTTGTTCTTGCATGCTTTATCTTATATGGAGGTTTACTGTGTACTCATTTTAAGAAATAGAACCACAAATTGCCACTGTAAATGTCATTCAGAAGGAAATGCCAACCATCCTCTGGTGTCTTTGACTTTCACCACTAACTTCAAAATCACTAGACTTGTTAAAGATCAGAGTGTTTAGTTTAGTTATCTTACATTTTCTCCCATTGTATCACAAAACCTAGACTGTATGGGAACCTCTAATTGCTTATGTGTGATTTTGCAGTTTATTTCAGCATGAAAAAAAAGGCCTTCTGCTTCTAACAGAAGCCGAGGGTTGTTATGTCACTGGCAGCAGCGCCATCTTCTGACCACAGTTGGGATAACTGCTGTCTACTGATAATCTGTTGTCAAAATGACTTTGTTTCTTTAGTAAACGACTAAATCCTATTAGAATTAATATGCCAACGTGGTCACTGTATGGTCTATGTATCAGTTTATCCAATGATAAATGAATATGAATACCGTTACCGATTAACCTTTCAGGCCATACAGTGCAATTTATTTTTTAAAAATGTTTTATTATAGGAACTTTACAATGTATAGGAACAATGCATTGTAATGTTAAGCACATTAATTCACAATGTCATGTGCTAAGTAGAAATTGTCTCTCACATTATCAAAAATAGCTAGAAAATGCTTTACATAGATATAACCTTTGACACTGAGGGGATACTTACAATTAATCAATTTAATAAAAAATACACTGTACAGATATGGAATATGTAAACCACATAATAGGATAAATCTATAAAAAACAGCAAATTCAGAGGCAAACTTACATATAAAATATACCCAGGATTGAAGGTAGAATGGAAGAGCTGCATTAAATAATTTAACTTTTTATCTGCTTTTGCAGATCATGCAGGTTAAGGATTATGAAAAATAGGATGAAGAATAGAATAGAATAAAATATAGTGTATATCTGAATGCACTACCTCATTCTTTGATTGTTTAAATCGATTTGAACATGAGTAATGACCCTTAAAATATCAAAGGTGTACGTACACTTAGAGCCTCTAGTGTTGATTCCTTCACTCAGTCACACTGGAATTTTGCACTTTAATGTCTTGCAGGTCAAAATGTTGTTATTTGAGGTAGGAGACATCCTCTAAGATCAACTGTCTTGATAAGTGAATCCAAATATAAGAAAATATATTATATTGTTTAACAAAACAAAAATTAAGATACATTTAATTCCTCCTCCACTTCATCCTCCTCCTTCACACTGTGCCTTCGGTCACTACGATCCATGAGTACACCCATCTCTTTTTGCAGAGCCTCTAGGCTGGCCTGGCTGACATAGTACCTGACGTTCTGCGATGGCAAAAGCTTCTGGAGCTCCTCCAGCTTACGGTAGGCCTGGAGAAGAAAGATAGAAAGAAGACAAAAAGCTGAGTGTTTGTCCAAGGACTGGTAAATCTGGAGATATCAACTTACAATCATACATCACTTTCTTTGGCAGGATGCAAATGTTTTCTTTTTACCAAAGTGTCATTACACCTAACAAAAAAGCTAGAAAAAAACAATAGTCACCACTTGGAAGTTGCCTTGCTGACAGTAGTGCTCCACCAGGAAGCCAAATGCATCTCCAATCCTAACAGCGGGGTCCAAGTCTGGCTCCTCCAGCAAGGCTTCACATAACCGCATCGCTTCACCAGCATCCTCCACATACACCCTGCAGACAAAGGACAAATGAAGATCACAGGCAGACAATAACAAAACCACCCACACTCACAAATGTGAGTTACATTCTTACCTGCGTACGTGGACAAACTTCTTGATGAGGGTGATTTTATGCTGCATGGCAGCCAGTCTTCCTTCCTGTTGACCAGTTGAAGAGTCCTTTGCATTTGAGAGGCACTTGAAAGCCTCAGTCAAAGCATCTAGAGCCTTTTCATAGTTTTGGTAATCATCAATCTCCACCTTAACAATGATCAACAAGGAGAATCTCATTTACTCAGTATTTCAACTTAATATCTTTGAAAATGGACTGATATTTTGTATGGCATATTGCTCTACCTGAGCACAGGCCTCATAGAAGCCAGCAAGCAGGTCCGGTGCCCTGCCTTTAGTGTAGAAACCAATGATTGTCTTCAAGATCTCAGGATTTTTCCGCCAGTCCAGAGATTGGAGGTAGTTGGCAGCCATGATGAGAAGCTCCTTCTGATGAGAAACACTGGCAAAGAATACTATTTTGTCTGTGTCACCCGACTTGAGGAGTGCCCTCATGGCCTGTTTGCAAAAGAAAACATTTCTCAAGGTTTAACACGGTCATATTTTAACTCGTATGTGCATTTATTTGTGTGTATATGTATTGCATGACATCAGGCTGACAGACCAAAAAGAGTAAATCCCTTGTCCTCTCACCCACATACCTGCGAGATGGTCTGAACTTGCAAAGTATTACCTTGAGCTTGTTGCCCGCCTGTGTGTATTTCTTGGTGGCCAAGTGGTAATTGCCCTGACGCATGCAGCAGTCAGCTATCCTCTCCAGCAGCTCCTTTCGGAACTCTTCAGACAAGTCTTTTGTATCAGTTACAGTCATTCTCTCTGCCAGCTCCTCTGTGATTGTCAAGTTCTGGGTCACACACAACTCCAGGGCTTGATGGTACTTTGTTCACGCACAAATGAAAGGACACACGCACACACATACAGTAAATATGTACATATGATCTGATGTTTCCATGTATAGGTGGATGATGTGTCACAAACAGGTACCTTCTTGGCTGCTACCAGTAACTCCACACTCTTCTCATACTGGAAATGTGTGATGAAGAAGTCAGAGCAGCGTGCCAGGAGGGCTGGGTCAGAGTTCTCATTCAGATCCTCAGCGATCAATTGAAGTGCAGATAACTTTTGGGTGGCAAAGGCCAACTCCAGAGCTTTGGAGACGTAACCAGCCTACAGTAGAGAAATTGCAAAAATAACATACTGCTGAAACAAAAATTTCCCGTAGCTTTTTTCACCCATGAGCATTGGATCGGTTTAGAGATATGGTACAATATGGCCCCCTTGTGGAATGATTTAAAATGCATAAATCTGGACATAATCTCAGTCACTCAAAAAAAAAGCAGACATTTGTGAGAGACCTTGTGGTAGAGTGCGACAGCTCGGTCCATATGGGTGCCTTTCTCCTCGTAGTAACAGGCGGCTTCCATCATGTCCTCTGGGTTACTGAGCAGAGCCAGGTTCATCAGCTGGTCATCCAGACCATTGTCCTGTTTAGACACAATACAACAACCCACTCAATAAAAGTCTTGATTCATAAATACCTGTCTGTTGGTAATTCACAGAGGTTTCTAACTAATAATAACTAATCAAGGGCACAGAAGTGGAGAACTCATACACAATGTAATACTTTACCTTACAAAGTCGTATGGCATTGTTGTAGGCCTGGGCTCGTGTGTAGAAGTGCACGGCCTGTTTGAAATCATCATGGCCCTCATAGTGTCTGGCCAGGTGGTATGATGCTGCCCTGTCACCTGTGTCATTGGCTATCTCAGATGCCTGGTATAATACATAAACACATGATCACATTTATGAACTGTACATAAAGGTGTTTATGCTCATCTGACCAAGGCCTTTTAGATCTTCCCCTAATTAAAGTATAACAAAAAGAAGACACATCTCACAATGTCAATATTACTACTATATATTTATTACTGCAATACATACCTATGGGTCAAGTACAAATAATGAGCATTAAACCACTATGGAAGGGTGTCATTTCAAAGCAATTTACATCTAATTAACATCTAAAATGTAATTATTTTCAATACATTTTTACAAATGTATACAATAATGTATATAATAAGACATTACAGCCCTGATACAAACTGAGTCACCTTCTGAATGTTCCCCATGTAACAGTGGACTCGAACCAAGGAGAGATAATCCTGGGCACGTTCATAGAAATTCAGTGCTGAATCCATGTCTGACTGGCTCTCCAGGTACTGGGCCCACCACTTATAGATGTTCCTGGACGGATAAGATGATAGGGCCGATGTTCAAATGTAACTTAGCGTGTGCATATAGCATGAGAATCATGTGATATCCTCTTGAGATGACAAGGTTTATAGCAGCAAGAGAAACTCTGGAACTTACTTGTCTTTCTTTTTACTAACGTAGATCTCTAGAGATTGTGTGTCATCCTGGAGCATTCTGGGCACTTCAACCCTGTGTGTGTCTGAATTCTCATAACTGTAACAAAAAGGCTGACAATCACACTTTGTTTCTATTGTTATTTTGCTGCCCATAAACAAAAAGTCACAGTCATTGACATTAAGACAGATTCTGTCTTACTATGCAAGGGCCAGAGTCTTGTCGCCCATGGACTCCAGGTATTTGGCATAATTGTAGTAAGTGGTGCGCAGATGGATGCGATCGTGGTTCTCTGCTGTTTCTAAAGCTTGCTGCCATTGGCCAGAGGCCTGGTAGAAATTGTTCAGCAGGTCATAACGATGACAGCACTTGTACAACTTTTCGGCATCGTCCTATTGGAAGACAGAAGAAGATGATGGAAAGATAAATGCTTTTCGTAAAGAAAGTCCTGTTGGTCTTTGTGTGGTGCCATCCTTCAACCTAAAAAGAGGACGTTGTGACGTTCACTCTACCCAGGAGCAGGTTTACTCCCCAAATGATGACTCTCACGGGTCAGACTTTCCAAAACTAAAGATCTCTTTAATCAAAACTTACAGGGTACAGGGAAAAGTGACGAAAGGCAACTCAAATGTCATCCCGTTCGGGGTATCTTATCTTAGTCCTTGGCTTCTCAGTTCTCGCAACTGAGATCTCCTGGATCATGCTCCCCTCTCTTCCTCAGCTGCTTCTCTTTAAACCGTTCCGTCAGGTGTTGAACCCCACGAGCCACTCAACACCTGATTAGGTGCAGCTGCGTCTTAGACCTGGAGGGGCGTGGTCATCCCGGACGTACACGCCCTCCCAGACTCGGCCTGGACTCCTACGGGAGCCCCATGGCCCAGGCCTCCAGCATGGTCTGCCACAACTGACAGACTTTCCTGCTGTGCAACATCAAGCAAACCAACATCTCACATTACCTGTAAAAACCTTTACATTTTCCAACAACACCACAGAATCAGCCCATTTCATTCCAAACACTCCATTGTTTGTTGTTGTTATTAGCATGAA
>JAVQJF010049517.1:0-17121 GCA_036023855.1 Gadopsis marmoratus
CCCAGCTAGCATTGGGCGAGAGGCAGGAAACACCCTGGACTGGTCGCCAGTCAATCGCAGGGCAGACAAACAGACATTTAGGGGACACACACACCACATTCATACACCGATGGGGACACGGTTGCCATGCTGGCCTCCACCGGGGGCAACTCGGGGTTCAGTGTCTTGCCCAGGGACACTTCAACATGCAGACAGCAGGAGCTGGGATCGAACCACCAACCCTGGGGTTAATGGACAACCCTGGGGTTGATGGACAATCTACCCCCTCAGCCACAGCCACCCGGGTTAAATATAATACATATTTTATTTCAAGTACTCTCATTCAAAGTAGCAAATCAGTTTTTTGTATATATGGTGGTATGCAGCTGATTAGGTTTTATTAGTATTTCTATCGCTTCATCATCAGAGCTTAAGGTTCTGTCCACTGTGTCAGGGTGGCCTATCAATACTATAGATTTTATACAGTCTACAGACAGCAATACAGGAAATTAACCCAGCACATAGAATGATGGGATGTTACACCCAGGAGAACCACAGGAGTCTTGACAGCATGTGCTGTTTTTGTAGGAGGTTAATATATTAGCAGCTTTGTCATGTCAATCACGATGAACAATGTTGGTGTATCCCATAAAATAGATGTAGGACAAACAGTGTTGTAGCACTATAAGTTGGCGGGTTGACGCCAACCTCATACTGCCAATCAAGCCTTTTTTAAAACCGCACACACACTCTTGTTTCTTCCTTTCTCAGATCATCGCATGTCTTTAGAAACACAAAAGGATGTGGATTAAAGTGAAAGAGAGCAAGATGAGTGGTGGCACATTAAATGTTAGAGACGCAGAATGTTTACTACAAGTTGTAAGGGATTTGAATCTTCGCTCGAAAATGTAGAGCTGCTCAGTGACCAACACAAGAACACTCATATGAGCCATATAAACCAAAAGCAGGTCAGCATTCTCAAAATTATTTTCCAGAAAGATAAATGATGCTAAAAAAAAAAAGACAAAAATGACTCTGGTCAAGAAATGGGATGGTAGCTTGTCCTCCTGGGTCAGACTGAATTGACTGAGTGAAATTAAGGAGCAGAATAAGAATCGAGAATGAAGAGGAGGCATAAATGTGATTCAGAGTTACTGTAGTCCTGAAGTGCACACATCCGAGGCAGTGTTGGTTTACTGCCCAGATGTCATGACATGACCTGTTGAAGTGTAATCTTATGAACAGGAAAGGCTGATGAAATTACAAACTTTAAAGAGCAGTGGAACCGTTCCAGCTCCATAGCACAAACACTGCACAGAAATAAATGCGGGTCTATTGTACATTCAATTATAGTGACACAGGTTCAGTGATAACTGCCAGTGAAATATTGTAATTTACAATGTTTAGTAGCCTAATATCAACTAAACTTTTAATCTGAAGTGAGGAATAAAAGCCATGCAAACCCATGGGTTAGTAAGACATGTTGCATGACAACATGTTGGGGTGTTACAGCTCAGACTAATAAGCCAGAGATGTGGCCATTGATGTCCACGTTTGCCATGATGAAAGCAGATTAACCCAAAATGTCTCTGAAACGTTTGAGCGGTGTGCTTAAAAGGGTACACAGGATATCACATAAACAAGGACGGCGCTGACGTTTAACCTAGCAGGTAAAGCGTGTGCATGTGCAATGCAATTTGCATTTGATGAATGCAGCTGTTGTTTCCATTACACAGATCACAAAACAAAAAGGTTTAAATTTGGATATTAAATTTGTCATTATGAAAAAAAAAAATTTAAAATACGACTTTAATGACCTCATGTGTAAACAGGATCAGATCCTGAGTGCCAGTACATATTGTTCTTTAAAACTGAATTCATATTGAAGGGCAGAAAAAACAATGTCTACATTCACGATCAGTCTTTCATCTGCAGATTTTGGCACTTCAGTAGAGCTGAAACCACCAGCAAGACATCCTTTATATATAATGATATTGACCATTGCCAGAAATATTATTACATGATTGAAAAGAAGAAACTAAATAATTTACATTTTCTGAACTCTGTATCTCTCTGCAGGTAAAATGTTTCTTCTAGAGAACAACACCATAGACACAGGAGAGGTGGACGTGGGGAGACGAGCCATGCAAGATGTCCCACCAGGTTAGTTACACACACACACTATCACTTTGCCACTCTGTGATCAAAGTGTAAAATTTCTCACACAACAAAACATACTCACCAAAGAATAACACACTTAGTTTTCAGTTTATTAGGTGTCCATCGCTAAAACTAATGCAGTCTAACACAACACTCCTGCAATAAATTCTATCTTTGTGAAGGTTATAATGTGTAGTTTTTGTTGACTATTTTAGAGAGGTGTTGATTTAACTGTATGATCATTTTGGCTTGTTTCTGTTCTTTATCCAAAAAGGTGTATTTTGGAGGTCCCAGCTGTACATTGACCAACCGCAGTTCTTGAAATTCAACATCTCTGTCCAGAAAGATGCTCTTGTTGGAGTGTATGGACGCAAAGGACTACCACCCTCACACACACAGGTTGGTCTCACAAGCACATGCATGCACATACAATTACATATTCATTTATTCTTTAATTTGTAAGGTAAGTCACAAGGGAATTTATAGAGACAAAATCTTCACAAAACTTAGTTTATCTAACCTAAAGGCCTCTTCAGAAATGCACCCGTTTGCAGTAATCCGATGGCAATTTAACATCGTGGTCTCATGATCTCATAAGTCCGCTGGCAATCTCGATAAACAGGCAGGTGGTCTGATACCAGAATCCGTACACAGGCAAACGCGAAGTCCAGGAAACAGGCAGGTAGTCGAGCACGAGAAAACAGACACGGGTAAGGTAAACATGGAAGTACTAAGACAAACTGGCACCGCTCACAGGGAGTGTTAAATACATGTGAACAGACAATGAAGCACAGGTGATCCAATCAGCCTGGCAGAAAAAAACAACACAAGGACCGGAAGTAAAGTAATAAAACAGAACAAAACTCAGAGAAACAAACAAAATATAACAGGAAATGATTGTCCACCAGATGGCCATGACACAAACACCGCCAACTGTAAAGGTGAGGACACCAGCAAAACGGAACCAGTCCAACAGAACCTTATCTGCAAAGTTAAAACAGAGAGGAATCCACAGTTAAGTGTGAAATGCTATAGATGCTGTGGTGAAATAGACATGACACTAAAATAAGATGCCGTATGAAAAAAAGAACAATATTATACAGCAAACAACTGAGTCTAATGCTAAGTGTTGAAGATGGGATTTAACCAGCACACACTTTAGCAGAACTAGAGAGGTGTTTATATCTGGGTCCCTGGATTGAAATGTAATCAGATCGTATCATCAGTCGCCACTGTTTTGAGATCTCTGACATAGCATTTAATGACCTGTCATCAGCCATCTAGGATCCTCTGGACTTTCCATTTTGAACAAGCACCAAAAGAGATAAAAACCGAAGTGTCAAATCCCCCCAAATCCATTGTGCAACTTTGCAAATGTGTCTAGGTCACGTCCTTTATGGATTCTTAGTTCATAATGAGTAAGATAAACTTCTTACAACCCTAAACTATCCCTTTAATGACTACACTTAAATCTCTGTGTGGTGAGCCGTGTCTTCTATCAAGGGACTAATCCACTTATCTGTAAAAGACAGCTTCATACAATGCCAGCCCTATCACAGTTCAGTGTTAGCACGGATAATAGACAAGGGTGTGTGTGTGTGTCCTTGTCATAACCTAATCCATCTAAGTTCCTGTCATTTCTTTAGTGGGTATTTTCAGTCTTGTCACCCTGTGTCACTATTCTCTTAGTGTGTGTGTGTGTGTGTGTGTTATAGTAGCATAAGCTACATATGATACTGTAAGTGTCCCTGTGTTCACCTTGGAACCAAACTATCATTAACAAGTAAACAGAATCAATTAACAATTGTGAACAGAATCTCAACCTAGGGCTAAGCAGATCGTGTCTGGGGTCACCAAAAACATCAGGGATTAAACCTTGAAGAGCGTAAATATCCACAGCAAATTTCGTGGAAAGCCATCCATTAGTGATTGAGAAGTGTTTTATGTGTTGACAGTAGTGATCAATAGGTCAGAGGATTATCAAAATCTATATTCCTCTGGGGGTATGAATAATCATACAATGCAAATCTGTCTAGCTGTTAAGATGCATGGACTGTTGGACTTTTGTCTTCCAGTACGACTTTGTGGAGCTGCTGGACGGTAGTCGCCTAATTTCCAAAGACAAACGAGCGCTCAGTGACACAGACGCAGGACACGCACAGCCAGCTGGTGCACACGAAGAGAAGTCTGGGGGAGGAGCCCGACACGCACGCTCGGTCAACGTGCACGAGGCTGGCTTCATCCAGTACCTGGACACAGGGATCTGGCATCTGGCATTTTACAATGACGGACGCAACACAGAACAAGTCTCTTACAATACCATCATCATAGGTGAGACACAGCAGCGTGTTGTAACAGTGAATACTGTATGTCTTGGAATGAATGGTGAGATACTGTAAGTGCATGTAAGTGTGTGTAAGTGCGCTTCTCCAGTACACACGGTCCATAAAACAGTCCCTACCCACCAGTTAAACCTGTCTTGTTAAACCTGATACCAGCTTGTCATTGCAGGAATTCAAATAAAAACTGAATTTTTAAAAATGTCAAACAACTGCAGAGCACCAAATGGCTGTGCAGAAATCTCGGTTTCAGACCAAGCAGGAAGAGGTCAAGAGTAATGATTATTTAATCACACCCTTATACTCACTTGACCCTTTTGCACAGATAGGTGAAAATTGGGGCTATTTTGGGGAGGCTATTTGGGGCTTTTAGGGACTAAGTAATGGCATACCCTATTAATTTGTGTGCTAAACATCATGACATTATGACTTGTGGTTCAAATAACCTGTAAACATATCTGATAACCTTAGTTCGGAGGAACCTCCATCATATCAGAGTTTGAGGAAACTCACCAGACCACCATAGAATTTTCAATACATGACTAAACTCCGGCTTCCCAGGTATCTTCCATATATTAACACAATTAATGTCACCTTATGTGCTTAGTCGTGACCTGACACTCGCCTGGGAAAACCCAGCCTGAGCTGTCACTTTTCTATAAATTAAAACGGAAGAGAATATGAGGAATCAATGCACAGAGTTTGGAGAGCTAACGTGACAGTGTTAGCTTGCTAACCTAACTAAGAAACCAACGTAGTTTATTTAAAATATAATCCAAAGTACAATGGTGGGTGACATCAGAAAACATCAGGTAGAAGCTTGATGCAAAGGGAACGACGAGACGAAGATTTTTTTTATTCTTTATCGTTTGGGTGCCAAGACAGGCAGTCGGCATCCATGACTTTGTATTACTGCCACCTTCTGGTGACCCCTGGCGCTCTACAAGTACACAAATCTCTTCTGCTCCACCTTCACTGAGATATTTGGTGCAAAAGTCCGAGTGCGCAGACACGTCATTTGTGATCGACAAAGGAGCATTTGAGAATCATAGCGGCAGATTCAAGCAGTTGTAGTTATTGACTCGTGTTTATGAAAGAAATATATCCAAGAAAAAGAATGTATATTTGTGAGAAAATATTCTACAGGTGCGCAACTCTCATTGCTTGAATTCAAACACTGGCTTGCGGATGTTTACATTTTATTCAGGACTTCACATTTTTTATACGGGTGTGCAAATGGGTTTTACACCATATTCACTGCAGCAACTGTGGCAAAAATATGAGCATATATGTTTCTTAATTTGTGATTGGTAACGCAGGATTTGTGCACCTGCAATGAAGACTTTGAGAAGGTGTAACTGCTGTGTTGTGTTTGAGGGAGAGAGAAAAATTCTACAGGTTTGCTACATTGTAAAGCATTTCTCTCTGTGACTTCAAATTTACTGATGCACATGTGTGACTATTGTCTACAACTACAAATTTCACTGTCACGGGTGCTCAGGTGTTGTGCACCAATAATACCTTCATAATAGCTTTGCATTTAGTTGCTGTTAGAAATTTGAAATGCTCTCTGCATGAGACGTGTCTGTGTGTATGTAAGTGTGTGTGTGCACGTGAAATGGCAAGTTAGGCATGGCAGAGAGCCAACAATGGTGTGTGAGTGAGCGAGAGAAAGGCAACAGGGTAATTGGATGTTGGAATGTGTTGATTGGACTGACTAGCTGTAACTACGGCAACCACAGAGGGCCGATCTCTCAGTGTTGTGTGTATGTATGTCTGTGTGTTATTTCTTAAGATATACAGTTGCATGTCCAGCCCACCCAATTAGCTTGCACCCTTAATAACACACCCCTCCCCCCCTCTTTTAATCAGAGTCGATTATGGAGTGTCCTCAGAATTGTCATGGAAACGGAGATTGTCTCTCAGGAATATGCCACTGTTTCCCAGGATTTCTGGGGCCTGACTGCTCTCGAGGTAAACACACACACACACACACACACACACACACACACACACACACACACATAGAGAGGCAGTAATTGCTGGGGGGTTGTTATCTAAGCAGTGAGTGTGACCTGCACACTCTGGAGGCTGTTGCAGTTTAGTCTCTGTGTCTCTCCCTCTCCACCACTTCCTCTTTTATCAAAGGAATACACTGACTGTTTGCCTTAAAGATCCCTTTTGCAATGGGATCGCCTGTGTGTGGTTCCCTGTTTTGCATAACCTTTGATACCTGGTACATCAATCAAGAAAAAGCCAATGCCAAAACAAATTCACTCTATTCAGACTTTAAATTAACAATGGTTTTCTCAAATTCATGGCCCAGGCGCATGTTAGAAAAAGTAACAATGTGAAGTGAAGTTGGGGAATTGTCCCACTGCTTTCAATTCAATTGTGTTGGAGCAAGAATTAAGTTAGATTTAATTTTGTTTAATCCTAACACCGTATTGTTTTTTCCGGTCCATTTTGACTTTCTGTTTTTGTACTGATGTTCCTGAAATGTAGATGGTCAATTATGAAATGACGGGTATTCAGTGTTCACTCCCCAACAGTAGACAGCTTTACCAGGTCATACACACTTTTTCATCAGAATCAGTTCATCTTAAAGTGTTCCCTTAGACTCTGTAGAACTCTGTAATCCACCAAACTGCATCTTACCCATCACACTGCAGGACACCACGAAAATTTGAGTAATTAATGGACAGCATTAGCCCTTTATAGACACTGAACCCTAATCCCAACTGTGACAGTGATGAGTGATCTCATAGTGCTATCTCCCAACAGATTGTTTTTAAACCAGGTGGTTGTTTGAATGAGTCAGAGTGGGGCTTCCTCTCCTTTTCTTACTTTACTTAGGCAGGTTTGTGATGTCGTACAACTTACAGATACTAAGTCTGGCAATGACCACAGGACAAAGGTTTATGTTATAGTGACAAATTAATACATTTATTATTTTCACGGTTTCAAGGTCATTTTCACACCCAACCTGTTCTGGTCCGGTTAAAACAAACCCTGGTGCGTTGGCCTGGTTAGTGAGGTAATCGCACTAGTAATTGCACTGAGACCATTTAGAGAAGGTAGTCTCTGTTCGGTTGCAAATTAACTCTGGAGCAGTTTGTCTGTTGTAAGAACGTAACCTTCATCTGACCCAACTGCCAGCTGTACATCACAAGTTTGAGCTAAATGGATCCTTGTAGCCAGGTGTGCTTTGCATTTTGCTCAGTTGACTGAAGGCACCACATCTTTTGCAAAGTGTGAAGCATCTTTTCAAGACGTTTCCTCAAAGTGTATTCGGCATTCAGCTGGTATAGTTCTGCCTGGTATATTGCCAAGATAATCACCATGGTTATGAGAAAATGCCAACTGTGCTGTTGTTTCTCTCACAGAAATGTGCACTAGTTCCTGTGTTTACTACTTGCGCCACAGACACCTCTGAACAATAAGCGGAGTGAACATTCTCACGTAGTTTGTAGTGACACATTTTGGTTTGTTCTGATTTTCGTCTGTGTGAAAAGAAACTGAAAACGCTGCACATTTACAGACTCATCAACTGATCCGGACCAGAGCAAACCAACAATAGGTGTGAAAACACCCTAGGTGAAATTTTAGGAGCTTATAAAGTCTATGAAGCCAGTTTGTCTAACTGATTCATCTTCCTGCATTTGTCCAGCTGCCTGTCCACTGTTGTGCAGTGGTAATGGCCAGTACTCCCGTGGTCGCTGCCAGTGCTACAGCGGGTGGAAAGGCACTGAGTGTGATGTGCCAACCAACCAGTGCATCGACATCCACTGTGGAGGACATGGCATATGCATTATGGGCGCCTGCATCTGCAACACTGGTTATAAGGGCGATAACTGTGAGGAAGGTAAGAATAATTTCACAAAAAGGTACAATAGTTATATATTATATTGTTGGGAGTAGTTAGTTCCCTTGCTCTGGGACATTTTGACACTGCTCTGCATCATTTTCCATTATTGAGATGCTGGAATTTGGTGAAGATGTCACTCCATAATTAAATGTCAACATAAATAATGGATTTAGCGCACATTTATTGCTACCCATGACATTTACTCCTTAAACAGAAACATCCATGCAGTTTGTTATAATATAAAATTAATCATAATCGATTTCACTTGCAAAGTTTACATCTTTTTAACCCATTTTATTGCGCTTGACAGGACACGTAATGAATGTCATGTAATGTCAGATGGATAATTAAACTAACTGTTTTAGATATGTTAATGTGGGTATTCTGGAAGATGTCAGTTATTTTGCTGCCATGCCTTCCACCGTATTTACTGTAAAGAGGACACTGGGCTTGATTGGTCCTTGTTTGGCTTCAGTGCACATTACTCAACAATTCATCTTTATTACAGTTATTCCGACATGCATATCACCTATTCAGTCGTCACGTATATAAGTTGTACTTGTGATAGGTACATGTTATGTACTGCAGTTTTGGAGTAATTATATAAAGCTACAAATCCTGCATGGCCTGTATGTAAGTATCAGCTAAAATCTACAGACTGTACACTATACTAAAATTAATCTGAATTAATCAATACTAATCTGCTATTTGCTGGTTGGACACATCGTGTCTGTGTGTGCTGACACATACAGTACACAGACACACATAGTGCATACTACAATATAAAGAGGTTGACTCTATATGGGTACACACAGTCACATCAGCCAAGTGTGTACAAATTCAGATACAAAGGTGTGCACATGCTGTGCACACATACACACTATACACTAATATAAATATGCACATACTTGTCGCAGGGGACAGTAACCAGATTAGTTTGTGATTAGTTCAATCCTCGGTCACACTAATCCTTTGTGAGTGAGTATATGACAAAAGTGTGTGTGTGTGTGTGTTTTTGCATGTAAATCCCATTTATGCTGCTGAATCTGTAAATTATGTCAGAGATGCCATGTGGGATTTCCATGAACTGTATCACAGCCAAATGGTTGTGAAGGGCGGCACTGAAAGAGTTAACCTGCTTGTGGAGGAGGGAGGCAGAGCCTGGAATTGGTTGATGAGCAGCCTAAGAAACAGTATGGGGTTGTGAGTCTTTTTCCTGACCTTCAACAGCAGAACACTCAGCTCCTTTGTTTGACAGTAGTTTCGATATGTGAGCTCCATTTGCTCCTTTCACCTGCAGAGAACTGCAAAGAAACATATTTCCTTGGCTCCACTTGGACTTGGTCTTGTCTTGGTCTTGGATCAACTTGGACAGAGACCTAGAACACTTTTTGGGGCTCCTGACTCTCCTGTATTTATTTTGTTTTTCTAACCTATTCTAGCAGTCAGCATCAAGTGCCATACATCATTTGATTCAAGAGAACCTTAAGTTTCAGTCTGGCTCATTTAAAGTCCCAATTTTACATTTGTTTTGTAAGAGAATGGATGAATTTATCAGAAGCTTAAAAAAAAACGCCTGGAAGTATTTGGAGTTTTTTCTGTACCTTCAGACAGAACCACAAGAAGTTTGATTAAACTTTGATCCAGCATCTACAAGCATTGCCGTTTCGCTCAGAGGAAGCAAAAAACCTGGGTTTCATTGATGAATCAATGCTGCAGAATGTGATCACTACGGCGGCTCTGACTGTCCAAACGAGACACATGTGATATAAGTGAAAAGCCGAGAATCTCCACTTGACGTTTTAAAGCATGTCGATAGGATTAGCAATTCAAAAGTTCTTAAACATTTTAAACAATAGCTATTTTTAGCCGTGGGCAGCAGTCTTTGAGGGTTAATACAGCCCTAGTTTACAGCTTGTTTTGCTGCTCCCAAGTGACTAAAAAATAAATTAATGCAACTTTAAATTGAATGTTATAAAAATACCAAGTTTACCTTTAATTTTAAAGTTAGCATATATGTACAGTATATATAATGTGTGTGTGGTATATTGTTAACTCGCTCTCTTCACCTCTGTCTCCAGTGGACTGCATAGACCCCAGTTGTTCGGCCCATGGGGTTTGCATCCACGGCGAGTGTCACTGTCAGCCAGGCTGGGGCGGAGCCAGCTGTGAGATTGCCAAGGCCATGTGTCCGGACCAGTGTTCAGGTCACGGCACCTACAGCACAGAGACCAGCACTTGTACATGTGACCAGAACTGGACCGGACCTGACTGCTCTTTAGGTGTGTGTCACGTTTAATGTCATGCGGTGTGTGGACTTGATTTTCTTTAGATTCATTTCTCATTTCTTACAGAATCTATGAAAAAGAACAAACTTCATTTTTCTGCATTTGTAAAAGCGACATTGCACCAAGCTTTACAGAGTTAATAAAGTGCTTCGCAGAATCGTTAAGAGAGGATGAAGAAGAGCAAGTTCAGCATAAAATGAAAACAAAAAAGCAATTACAGAGCAGAACATAATTAAGATAACAGTGTTAGAGATACAAGCCCCTAGGAACAGACATAAAAGATGGAATAGCTTGTAAAACAACTAATAAGACATAAGGTGAATAGGCAGAATAAAGACAGTCAATTATGCAAAACCTGTAAACATAATTCTGAGGAGTGATTTAAAGGATGATAGTGCTTTAGCAAGGCTCAGTTTCACAGGCAGTGTACTCATCTACAGCTTGGCTACCCTGATGTCAAAAACATGTTCACCTTAAGAAGTTAGCCAGGAGTTTTAGACTTGTCTGAGGCTCTCCCACTTTAGCTTGTGAGGCGGTATAAGGTCAGGGACATAGCTTGGGGCTAAACCACGTTAAGGCTGTATTCAGAACATATCAGGCATACATACATAATAAGCAAAGTTCTTCCTGGACTGAATACAGTCAACTTCAGTAACATCTCTAAATCAATTCTTAAACTAACCGGTGGCCAATGAAGAGAAGCTAAAATAGAGGTGTTATGTACTCAAGGTGACTTACAGTGTGTTAGACACCTTGCAGCTGTGGTGTAGTAGCTGCAAACAGTGACAGTGGAAGGAGTCAGACAATGTAGTGTAAATGCATTAATACAGGGCACCAAAATATGTAGTGTAAATACATTAATTGGTACAGAAAATGATGTAGGGTGATTACACTCGCTTCAAGCTATCAGAGATGTTCAGTATTCATGTTAAGTAACAGAATTTAACTTGCAAACGGGGAAAATGAGTTCCAATTAATCATTTCAGTCTCACTCAGAAGGAGACATAGGTTCTTGGCTCAGTGGCAATAATACTTTAAACAACCAAATGTGTTCAACTACACTAACTACACACACATCTAGTAACTAATGAACATATGAATGAAGAAATACAAATGACCATTTTTGTTTGTCTTTTCTCTCATCCTCAAGCTCATTGAAACCTGATGTTTCACAGATGTACACTCCTAGGATATGGATTATGGTAATTAGCTATGATGTAAAGGGCCTGCGCAGCCCTGTAAAGAAAATGATTCGCCAGCTAAAACAGCTTGGATGTGTGATTGCTTATTGGCAGGAAACTCACTTGTCAGATGAATAACCAACCGGTCGAGGCAGATGACGCCCACCCAGAGCCTGGTTCTGGTTCTGGTTCTGCTCGAGGTTTCTGCGAGTTAAAGGCAGTGTTTCTTTGCCACTGTCTCCTAGTGCTGCTCATGGTGGAATTGTTGGGTCTGTACATATAGAGTTGGTCTAGACTTGCTCTATATTAACAAGCGCTATGAGATTAAATTGAATTGAATTATATTCTGTATGCCTTGGCATGAAACCAATCTTATATTGTACGCTTGTATTTTTCAGTTTAGTTTGCCAAATCTTTCAGGCTTTAGAATGAATGAATTCTGTATTCTTGCATGCAGATTATCATAAAAACTAAACTTGTGAACGTGCACTCAAGAGCACATGCTGAGACTCAGGGGGCAGGTATGCGTAAGTAAATGGAGCATCTCTTTGCAATATCTACAACCCAGCATTTATTAAATATGTGTACACATTTAAAAAATCTTTATTTTAAGAAAGTTTCTCATTATAATGACTTACAGGATGTTTTCTTTTTCCATCACGACGACAGAAACGGGATTCCATGCAACATCATTTGACAGTGCCTTGTTACTAAATGGTTGTTTTCTGATTGGCCACTGTTAAGGCACAACCACTACTTGTTTAAGGACAGAGAAAGATCATGGTCATGGTTAATGAAAACCAAAATTGACTGTTAGTAGAAAGCGGAAAACAAACAGTGGTCTCCCTCTCATACTTTATTGACCCATTCATCAATCCCAACCTCCTCCCCAAGTGTTTTGCGGTGCTGTAACAATGTCATGTTATTCCTGTCTTGGCCCCTGACTGACATGCATCATAATTTACACGGCCAGAAGAGGCCGCTTGTCAGCAAAATGTAAATGTTTTGGGGGGGAGGTTGTATTTCAAGAAAAGACCAGTGTTGTCTTTTCTCTGGTGGAGGACAGTCTCTTATTTTCTGTTGCTGTGGAGAGGAAGAGAGAGGGAGACAGCAAGACAAGTGTCAGCACTGATGCAGAAAAAGAAGGTGAAATCGAAAAAGAAACTGGAGGAGGAATGCAGATCAGTAACAGATGGCTTGACATAAAAACAAAGACAAGAGGAAAGGAGTGTCTGTGTGTGTGTGTGTGTGTGAGTGTGTGCTCTCACTTCTATTTGTGTTGCCTTGGGCTGTTACACCGAGCATTGTCTTGTCAAAACCATCAAACACACATCCAATTAAGTACTGTCATTTAGCAAAACACACACATGCACAGATACACAAATTAACTCAATTACATACACACATGCATATGCCTTTTGCTCTGGCTTGTTCTTGACCTTTTCCTTAGGATGTGTCAAAAACAACAACAACAACACACCCACATACATAGATAGATACATGCATAGGCATTCGACCCCTTATATACACAGTTTTAGCGAGTAAGGCATTTATTCTCTTTCCTCTGCATGCACTCATAATAAGACTCAAATGACGTGATTTAATCCACACACACACACACTCACACCACTTAAATAAACACATTGTCTTGTGATTCATCCATGTCGTGCTTTTTCCTACCCACTTCTTATTTTACCAAAGCACACACACAGACAGCTGTGCAGCGTCGCAGAGTTCAGTCCCGGACACCTACACACACACAGATACAGGTGAATTAGGGACAGAGTTGCGGGAAAAGCTTTGGCTCTTAATTGATTTTTTTTCATTTATTTTTCATCAAGGCCAGGACTGAGATGCTGCGCTGCTTTCTATTCAGCTCTGCAGTTTAGTCCATATTGGACTTAAGATTATGCTTAAGATATGACATAATCACCACTATTGATACATATTTGAGAGTGTGATGACAGTATGTTAATTTCAGATGATCCCACTCGGCTCATTAGCCAGCACCTCTTAACATTCTTGTATCACCGTGAACGTACTTTCAGACAGTGAGCGGTTGCTGCTGCCACCTCAATTGTTTCTGGACAGGAAGATGTCAGTCACGATGAGCTGTGATCATTGGAGTTGATTGATGATTTTTGCTGCTCGCTGCCATGACTCGCTGTGGGACCATGGCAACCGCAGTTTCCACACAGAGACAATCAATGCAAATCCAACTTTCACGGTATCTTGAGTTCCCTGAACGTTACACCTCTTCCAGCAGCGGGCAAATTATTTTCCAAAAACAGTCGGGAGGCAACATCAGCCTTGAAGTTTGATTATCCTGTCTGGACCAGTAAAAAGTGTTTATGATATTAGTGGGCTCAACTTTATACTTTACACTGTCTCCCTCCATTTCTTCTCCCACTTCGTCTTAGCATGAAAACGTGTGTTTTATTTAGCATGAAAGGGAAGTGCGCCTTTACTTTTTTACTGACCCATCAGTGACAAGTTGAAATGTGCAGTGAGTTTTTTTGATGCTTGCCGTGTGATTTATGTGATGTGACGGTGCAGGAAGATCCTTGCAATATCGCGATGTGTACACATCCTGTTTTTTAAGTGCCTTAAACCACATCATCTAGATTATAGTATTGATGTTCCGCAAACTCATAAATGCAGAAAAGCTATGGCAGTCACCATCTGTGTTTCTGTGTTTACATGCGTGTTCATATTTTTCTTTCTTTCTTCGACAGAGCTGTGTGAAGTGGACTGTGGCAACCACGGCGTCTGTTATGGCGGTTTATGCCGGTGCGAGGAGGGCTGGACAGGAACTGTGTGTGACCAGAAGGCCTGCCATCCTTTGTGCAGCAAGAACGGAGTGTGTAAGGAAGGGAAGTGTGAGTGTGACCAAGGATGGACAGGGGAGCACTGCAATATCGGTGAGTGGATCACACACACACACACACACACACACTACAGGGCAAAGTGTAAGAAGGGAGTGTGAGACTGTGACTAAGATGTTACTCCGTACACACAAACATGTACATGGAATTGTTTTACTACTCATCACTGTTACCACTCATTTGTGTTGGTTATTGTTGTCGTTCACTAAAACTGGAGCTACAATAATGCCACTAGTGAAAATACGATCCAGCTTTGTAAAGAGCAGAATTGTCATTCAAGGTTCGCCATCTCGCTGGGAAATGCTATCATGCCTCCTTTTAATTATCTGGGGTTAGCCCCACAGGCTGTATTCGTTACCACCGTTACAAAAAGCACCATCTTACCAGGTCATTTCCGTCCATAGAATATTCCAACCTTTTTCTAATAGAAGAAAATACTTATTAGAGAATAAGAGAATGGACACATTTTCACAGCCATTATCTATAACCACTCATCCGTAGAGGGTTGATCCCAGCTGACACTGGGCGAGAGGTGGGGTACACCCTGGACGGGTCACTAGTCAGTCACAGAGCTGACAGAGATGTCGACTACCATTCGCACTCACACCTACGGGCAATTTAGAATCGCAGATATAACCTGGTATAACCTGATATTGAATCCATAACCATTTCTTTGGACTGTGGGAGGAAATGTTACATTGACTTACATTCATTTCCTGAAGCCTTACCTTAACCTAATTAACAATTGTAGCTTTTCAGTGTTTTGTATTGTTTTATTTTAGTGTCTTCCTTTTTAAGTTCCGTCTTTTTTAGGGATGGCTTTGGTTTTCACTTTTTGCATGTCTTAATGCTGTTAAACCATAATTTATTACTAACAGCCCTTTTATGAGCTTTAAGTGCAATTATTATCTTTTACATTTACTTTATATGCTGTATTCTGTTTTACAATTTTAATATATTGTTTCTGTATGTTATTTTTTTACATATCTTTTAAAATTACTTTTATTTTTGATATTATAATTGTTTTACTTATTTATGTTCATTTTTATACATTTTTTGTTAAGATTTTGGATTATTTTACCTGTGTCCGTGCACCAAGAGCTACACCTTTGGGATGTAGACCACCTCTTTTTTAACCTAACCTCACCATAAACCTTAACCTAATCTTAAACCAAGTCTTCACCCTAAAATGGAATGATTCGCATTATTTGCCTGATTATTTCTGTCCCGAAAAGAAAGGCGAATCTTCACAATGTCACTGTATAAACAGAGTTATGTCCCAACAACATGAGTAATACACACACTCACACACCAACATTTGAATGTTGAGTTGGATCGTTCTGACATTTAAAATACAGAGCAAACCACAAAAGAACAGCTCTCGCTTCGTGTTGATTGGTGGAACACTTCCTTTCCTTATTTTGCTAGGTATCTACTGTACTGACAGTGATTGTGTTTTTAAGTGAGTATCCATGGCGGGTTGAGAAACCCCCGTCCTGTTGTGTTGTGATAGTCAAACAGTGAAACAGCAGCGTTGCAGGGCCTTTGTGGCAGCTTCAGCTCACCACCAAGCCCTTCACTTAAAAAGCTATTTATTGTCAAACAGACAGACAGCTACAGTATTGCTGGGAAAAAGCTGCAAATTGGCTTCAGTTATTATTCAGTTAGACACACACACTGACACACATGGAGAAGAGCGCTGAGAGCATAACAACAGTGAGATGAGGAGAAATCCATTTAAAGTGCTTAGCCAACAAACAGCCTGTTTGTTTAGATGGATTGTATGTCTGGGGAGAGGATTCGTCCATTCTTCTCGTTTCTCCTCCCGTCTTCAGCCATTGCGTTTGTCACATTTGGACACTGTGACCTCACTGTAGAACTTGAGAACTTAATTGGTCGTTTTTTTTATATTTCAGCATGGAAATAGCACAGCTTACATGCATGTCCTTTGATTGTTCTTAAGGCCAGTGCAATCCATAGGTAACAACGAAATACGGTTATAAATTGCTGTAGTTGGCCTGATCTCGGGCCCTGAAAACTCACCGGTCATGCCAGTGGTGATGAGGTGTGTCAGATGAATATGATGATGAATGATGCAGATCTTCTGTCTTTCTTGCCCTTTCTCTGTTTGACTGAACCTCTTTGGGTCAAGTTTAGTTTCCACATCTGTCTGTTTTCTTCATTCTCTCTCCTGGTGAGCCACAGACCACCTTCTGCTCACTGATGGTGATACTGGAGGCTTGTATTTAAATATTCGACTGCCTATTTTTCTGGACTAAATGCTCCTTTTTCCATCTATCTTCCTTTCTTTCTTTTGTCCTTCCTTCTTAAAGCTCACAATCCGGACATTAGAGTAAAAGGTACTGTACTCTTTTCTGTTCTCCACATCACTAGCTTTTTCTCTTCCCCCTTTCATGCTTT
>JAVQJF010049527.1:0-23048 GCA_036023855.1 Gadopsis marmoratus
AAAGGTCATAAGGCAATAAAGCCATTTAGATAAGACTGCAGCTCTGCAAACACTGTTTCTGGCATCTTAGGGTTAATCTTACAGAGTGTAAACATACAGATACATCTTCATCTAGAACCTCCTGTGGTCTTCACTGTTACACCGTGTGTTCTTCAAGGTCACCAAGGTTTATAACACAAACGAGCATTATTTTGCCAACAGTGTCATAATTCAGTTTGACATTAAAAAGAATCGAGAACTTGCCCTTGCAATAAAACAAGATGCGTAAGAAGATTTAATTCAAGTTAATGTACTTGCATATTGACATTCTTAGCAGCAATTTTTATGCGACGCGTTCAGAAATGTATGTTTCCTTGCCTAAGGCTAGCCACTGCTAATTGCTTGAAGTCATTACAAGAGCACAAGGCTTTTCTCTTTACTGTTAATACACAACAATGCAGTACTGTGTGTGTGTGGACATGAGCGTTATTGCACTGACCTTTTGATGCTAAATGTGATCTTTGACTTGCCAAAGCTGCATAATACATTTGTAATATTTCTTTTGGCACTACATTGTGTTCCTGGCAGTTGTGAAATGTGACATTGGCCATCAATCTGCAAGAAAATCTATAAAATCAATAATCCACTGAATAGATGATGGTGATGGTGTTAAAACTGTTATCACAGAAAAATGTCAGATTGAGTTCTCTGTGGGCCCCTTTTCCCTATTACAGAAATGAATGGTTTCAATATCTGTGCAATGGTGTGTTAAGAACGAACGGAATATCATTAACAGGAAAAGAGGCTATTAAAACATTTTATTTCTCTGAAGGCTTGGAAGTGAATCCTGCAACTGAGCAGAACTACTTTTGTTTACAGAAGTCATGGCATATTCACACCCCAACAATTGATCATAATTGAGATTATCATATTAAGTACTTGCAGATATGATTTCATTAAGAAGTGTCTTGGATGAAAGAACAATCTAAATTCTGTTGAATAAAGTAGCTGAAATGCAGGTTTGATGCCTGCCACCGCTCTAACCCAGGTAGTAATACGCAAGTCCATGCGCACAACACAATTTGTGAACAAACTATACACTACATATCCCTAACCAGTTTCAGAAAGTTTGTGATATAGCTAAACCACACTTCTACTCAAGTGCATCACTCTAATTACTAATTATTTTTTACTAATACTAAAATAATTGGTCTAAAGCAAAAATGTAATGTCTGTAATTAACCCTATTAATTAGGGTTGTATTATGTAAAATCAGTGGTCACATATTCAGAAATGGTACCACAAAACAGCATAGAGGACCGTGTTGGATAACCTAATAAACAAACTTGAGAAATGTTTGCAGTGGGGGACGAGAGTGATGCAGCACTGGGAAATGTGGAAAATCACTGGTGGTGGAAACGTTTTGGTACAGTACCACGTCGGTATAAACTTCTGGAATGCTTCAGTTCAGTAGAGCCACAGTCAAAAAATCATGCTGTGTATTTGGATCGGGGGAAAACAAATTGACTACTTCTACAACTAGCAATCTGAGAAAAATGAAATGCCAGTGGATTGTATAAGTAAAACCAGCTGTTGAACTTTTAGGCTAATTTGGAGAAACTTTCCTCATATAAACAACAGATCATACCTAGTCTGCTCCATATTTACATGTTATTTGTGGCTTAGCATGTTTATCTTATCCAGTTGTGAAATGTCCTGGATACAAGAAATTATATCTAGAAAAAAGGCTGAAGTTGTCTCATGAAGAGAACTTCCAAGAGCTTTTGTGTCTAGTTATTTAAAGTTGTGAGCCTGAAGCTGATTTAGTGATGCCTAGGGTTACCGTGGTAACGGTAAGCGCCGGCCTACAGGTCCCAGGGTCTACTGTGTCAGAAATACAACAGAAGCATAACTGGTGCATCTGTTTTGCAGTGCAGCCAAACATCTTTTAATAGAGAAGTCAATCAATTCTGATTTCATGGGGCACACAGTGAGTGTTTTTTTTTTTTTTTTAAATAACACCAAGGCAAAGTAAAGTTGTTTTCCTTGCTGAGGTGTCGGCGATGTGCAGCTGGTCGTATTGCAGCGTTTAGTGCACTCACTTTTGATCGTTTTGTGGGTTCGTCACAATAGACGCCACCCTGTGTTTGGCCAGTTGAATACTTTTAATGTGAAGCAGCTGCAGTTGGATGTTTACTTTGCATTTGCAGTAACTTAATCCAGCTCTGATCTGGGTGTAAAGAGAGCAAACCGTAAACAGTCAGGCAGTTATAGATAAAATAACACTGGATTACATGTAATTCTCATTTCCAGTAAATCCCTCAAGCATGTGAAGGCAACATGAAACGTGCAGACTTTGCCTCTAACAATAAAAAGGCTTTATATAGTATCAAAAGTGGGGTTTGATTTCAGGTAAATCTTAAAGATTTTAACTTGAAAGACGTTGTAGGAGAATAAGACGTTCAAGTATTTAATTTTGAACATTTTCTTTCGACAAGAGGAGAATGCCAGCTCTCACAGCGAACCTCCATGAAGCATAATTGGTTAGATCTTTTCCTTTTTTCATTGCGTGTGGGAGGGGAATGGTAAGCCAAGAGAATCGGTAAACCAGAATACATTATCAGCCTGAGTAGGTGGTGAAAACCCCTGTCTCTCATGTTATTATGAGACAGAGAAAAACACCTGTTGCTGAAATCAGCGAGGCTTGCAATTTAATTTTATCAGCCCACAAACAATCACTCATTAGGTAGCTGGAATGATGATGATGGAACCCACTCAGCTGTGAAGCTCTGCATTCTGGGGCACAACACATAACAAGAAACCTCTTTTTACGTGGGGGAGGAACCTGCTCGGCTGAATCCTCTCTGGCAGGGAGACTCTTGTGGTAGCGACGATGGCTATTCACAGTAATGTCATGGTCTTTGAATCTTTTTAATACCTTCGGAAAAAAATGAGGCAAATATGTCCAACATCAGAAATTCCAAATTGGTGAAGTCGGGCACTGACCAATAAATCAAACAAGCATTTGAAATGAACTCGGCAGGCCAACTGTTTTACAGTGTATAAACGCTTGGCTCTGGATTATAATGCGCCTCCCTCTGAATCAGATGGGGATTTGCCATTGGCTGATTGGCAGATGTTTAACATCTGGGGACCCAATCTCTAATCTAATATATCAGAATCCAACACTGTGCATTTTGCAGTGTGGCCCAATGTGAAAGCTTGTATGTCTGATGAGGTTTTGGGGTCTTGTTTGACTTTGCTGGTTTCCATCTTGTTTGATCCCAAATTGGACTGTAAGTTGATGTTGATGAGTTTGTTTGTTTGTCAGGTTGTTTCTTCAGTTGCCTCAAAGCCACTGGTGTGAATGTCTCTGACCAAACACTCAGAGACAGACTTCATGAGGGTGGCCTGAGGGCCCGACGTCCTCTGGTGGGCCCTGTGCTCACTGCCCGGCACTGTGGAGCTCAATCGGCATTTGCCATAGAGCACCAGAATTGGCAGGACTGACACCCTGTGCTTTTCACAGATGAGAGTAGGTTCACCCTGAGCACATGTGACAGACATAAAGGGGTCTGGAGAAGCCGTGGAGATTCCATTGACTGGCCCCCACACTCGCCTGACCTAAATCCAATAGAACACCTCTGGAACATTATGTTTCGGTCCATCCGATGATGTGTTTTCAAAGTGTTCCTTTGATATTATTTGAACGGTGTATATTGTATGCAAATACTAAACACGATACTTAAAATCGATCACTTTTAAGTTGCACTAAACAAAACTGTTGGTAGACCATTAACACATTTCATGAGTGATATATTTTTTTCATGAGCTGTGAAACATGCAGACTTTCTGCATCTGGTTACATAGGTGTGCACCCTAAAATGTCCAGTTGCTGTCATGCACATGTATGTTGGCTTTGAACTTTATTAACCTAACACTAAAGCTTATTACATACAATAGATGCCAGATAATACTTACAGGAGCTGTTTTTGTTTCAACGTTTTATCCATTTTATGTTAAAGTACCTCTTCTCTGCTATTGGGTTTTGCTTTTGTTCTTTATTTTATTTTATTTTTTTCTTTTGGCCTCACTACATAATCATATTAACAGCCTCCTCCTTTGCCACCTGCTGACCACTGGAACTAATTGCTTTGGCCTTGATATCCGCCGCTGTGGCTTACCTCAACTAATTCTATCACTCAATATGAGATGACCCCTTCGTTTGCTATTAGTTACTCTTCCATACTGTGAAATACAATTCTTGAGCAAATTCAGTTTGTGTGGAGCCGGTTGCAGAAAGCACTTCAGTATATGGGGGTGATTTAATCTGTTACAAAAGAAAATATCACAGGGGGTCAAAGGGGAATTGTAGCGATGGATGTTGCTGAAAGTGGCATTGCCTGGGTTTGGCCTGTTGGAGAAAATGCTACTGTATCAGTTACATCTCCTGTACATGAGGTCATGGATTTCATTACATTATGCTCCGTTATTACATTATGAATGACTGTTATGGATAAATGATGGTACCATATAGGATACAGTTGTGACAATGACAGATTCATTATGCAGCAGTTTAAAGGGGGTAAAGAACTGGAAATTCTTCCAGAGTTTTTGCTTTAAAATAAAGTATCATGTCACTGCTATTTATTAGCTCAGCCAAAGCCTCCACAATTGAAACAAATGGAAAAACTTAATCTGAATGCTATTTTGACAACAGCTATTTATGAGGAAATCAGCAAAGACCACATTTTGGGGCTTCAGAGGGCACTTGGGTGTGTAAATGACTTTGGAATGGTCAGATTAATTGTGCAACTGGAAAATTCTATAAATTGTATTTTTTGGTGGGCAAAATGAGAGAATGGCATTCGGATTTAGTTATACTCGAATAATTTTCATGTACAGTTAAATTTATTACATTTATCTAGAGACACAATGTTGATGAAATGTTGAAGTCTCTGTAACATTGAACGGTCACCCACGTACGTATCTTTGTTTCCGACTTAACTCTATTATTCCCTTAAACATAGAATTAAGGTTCTCTCAATTAGGTGTAGTATTACCCTGCACTGACAGTAAAACTAACTTCACTGACAAATGCACATTATTTTCAAATTAATTTTTAGATGAGATGGCACATTCTGTCAAAAAGTAAGGAGATGCAATAAAAGGCAAATGGTGAAAAGTGTCCTTTTCCAAATGGTGTGCCCAATGAGGCCTTCCTAACCTCAGGCGACTCTTATTTGCCCACTATTATTCCCATCTTATTTATTTGGAATGGCGCATCCATTTTTATTTCACATTTGCGCAGACATCTAGGCATCTCTACCGCTGGGCCCCCATATTGTCAGAAATTACACTTTCAATTTACCAGCGCACAGCCACACTGTAGCCTGCCTCTTTTGTGATGATCAGAGGGGACAATTGAAAATACAATGGGTTTTGGAGGACAGATTGGGACTATCATAGACTGAATTTGATGGAGGTTCTTGACTACAGAGGTTCATGTGTGGGGACAACGTGGCAATAAAACAACTTGCAATTCTTTATACTAATAAAGATATCGCTCCGCGTGTTTTATGGGGCAGATGAACAGTAAATAAATGCATCTCTATGAAAAATCTATTCACTGATCTTGAGGGTGAATTCTAATATCGAGCCCAAGAAAATGGCACCCATTCTTGTTGCTTCCATTCAAAAGCGCATTGTTTGTGGAGCCAGTCTGAGGCTTCTTCACTCTTCATATTATTCATTCTTGTTTGTCAAATGCTTGTTGTAGTTATTCATCTGTAAAGTTCAAATTCAATTTGTTACAAAAATCTGTTCTGATGCCAATGCAAATTTGTTATGCTAAGATCCTTTTAGGCCTGAATATCTAATTGGTAGCTATTGGCCTCTTCAGCATACTATTCATTCACATACACAATAATGGTATCCTGTGGAGTTTGGACCACTAACGCCACTACGGAAAATGTTTTGGGTCCTCGTTGTGTTTGTACTGTGTCAGCAAAGGCAGTGAAGAAGACTAAGTAAGCAATATATACTGCTCAAATAATAAAGGAACACTTTGGAAACACGTCAGATCTTGATGGGGGGACAAAATCATGCTGGATATCTATACTGCTATGGACTGGGTAATGATAGAAGCTGATATATTTAGATTTCTTCAAAGAATTGTACCTTGGCAAAACAGTAATCTTTTGAGAGCTTTTCACAAGCTACCAGCTGAGTCCATTTTTGATAGATTCTCTTAAAGTGCTTTTCTTCGAGTCTGTAGATTTATAAAGTGGTCATTTCCAAGCGCAATGACCCTTTTTCAAAAGAACATCTCAGGGTGTCACACTCAATTAACATTTGCCCTCAATGATGCCAATGACAAGTTGTCACCCAAGGGAGAAAAAGTTGGTAAAGTAAGAAACTGGTTCTGTCCTAACTTGTCCTCAAGGAGCACAAATGCTAGTGTTTCTTTTTAGAAAAAAAAAAAATCCAGATCAAACACGCACTGACGCCCTGTCCTCTGCTATATAGCCCAGAGGCTTCCAGAAGGGAAGCCATTGATTATTTCACTCACAAGATGGACATTGTGATGTTCAGAGTGAACATACATCATGGGAAAAGACTATCTGACTGGAAAGATACATGTTTCCCTCTTGGGTGTGAGCCATTAAATATGGTGCTTTGATGGTGTCGGCTCAAAAGCCTCCACTCCATTCCTCCTGAAGTCAATCACAGCGGTCCAGACACAACAGCAGGGGGACACGCGTTTCTGTGTTGGAGAGCTGGAGATAAATTATAGCCAACTAAAACTGGATAGCTTTACAATTAGCTCATTATTTCAGCAGGGGGAGGGACACACTTTGTTCTTATATTTGTGTACAATACTGTCGACGCTTTTTTTTCCTTCTCTTTTCTTCATGAGCCACAAGTCTGACTGGTGGCAACCCTGTTATTACTCCGGAGAAAGTATATATTTTTGAGCTTTTTCCGCTCTCGGCTATTACACAAGGAAGACTAATTGATCCCTGCAGATGGCAGACAAGGCAATAGGTCATAAAGCCCGGCCACTCTGCTTTCTCACAACTTGCTATCACTTTCCTCCCAAAGAGCCATCAGCAACAGCTAGGGAGAAACTCTGCACATAATTTGAAGCAATACATCTCGGCAGATGGCTCCTTTTGTCATCTTAAGTGGACTTCCAAGCAGAAAACACCAAGAGCCGGTTGTGAGGTTCTGACGGAGAACGGCCCTCTTAGAGCCAGTGTGAACATTTGCAGCAAAGAAAGATGTTTATAACGGAAACAAAGTTTAACCAATTCGCCGCTGTGAAAAGATCATATGCACCTTTTTTTTAGAGTTTTAAAATTGTGACATATCATAAAAAAAGCCTTTGTTTGTTTTATATGTAACATTATAGCCGTTGTTTGAGCATTACTCCTTAATAATAACTGTACTGTACACGGAGCAGAGGGAAGAAGAGCACAAAGTTAGTACATTTTTCACTCCAGTAGATACAATCCGTAGCTTGATGCCAGTCAGCTGATGTGTTCCCAACATTTCTTCGGAGAACTTCATGTCATACTGTCTCAGGGACCCACTGATAAGGGTTTGAGTTTCAAAGATGACTGGATGATGGGAGAGAGAGGTGTGTGCGTGTCCTGTGATCAACACGTCTGCACACCGTGTTCAAAGTACGGCGCTGATGTGCAAAAGACTGAACGTCGATGGCTGTCACAGTAACGGACACGTGTATGTTGTTCACTGCTGCCATGCTTTAAATGACTCGTGGTTCTCACACAAAACTGTAATTTGAGATGATGACTCATAGTCGATGCCAAGTTCTCAAAATGTTACTTTTGCCTCATTTGCATGTGGGGGCAATGTCAGTCTTACTAAAGATCTCACAAAACTGAAAGGATGCCGAGAGCATTTAGTGTCCTTTCAGGTTCTGTGCTTTGAGTTTGTGTTGGCAGAGGATCAATAAGTGGCATTTATGTTTTGTTTTCTTAGCGTCGTTTAATCTCTGGGATTGTAGAATTACGCAAGAGCTAATGGCTTTGGTGCAAAATCAACATATAGACTGAATCTCGCATTCTGTCCAACCTTGTAATGCAAGCATATCTCCATTAGTGTATGTGAAAGCATTTCCATAGAAACCAAATTCCTTCCATAAAGACTTCTGCGACAATATGATATAAGGCCAGCCATAATTGTAGGTTGTGGTCGCTAACTGGTCTGGCACTCTGTGATTTATTTTTTCTTTCTCATATGAAATTGTACCTCTCTGTGCTGTCTGAGGTAAGAACTTGGCTTTTTAGCAGTAGGAAACAAACGCTACATGTTTTATTGATCGATTGGCTTGGGGTGTGTATATACACTCTCGCTTAGAAACGTAGTTATACAAAGAAGCATGTTTACTCTTTCTTTTACAGCGTGTACAGTTTTAACCAGGACAGTTGTTTCCATATCTGATCATTACACCCATATGCGATTGTTAAACATCTCATTCCAAAAACCACGGGCGCGAATATGCTGCTATAACGGCAACCACTCTTCTGGGAAGGCTTCCCACAGGATCTTAGAATCTGGCTGCAGGGATTTTCTCCATTTTAGCCACGACAAGAGCGTTTGTGAGCTCCGGCAATGGTGCTAGGCGACAAGTCAGGTTCGCCAACAACAACGACAGAAAGCATGTGGACAGGGGTGTCTGCACCAAACGGCGGACAAAGTTGACGACAAGCTGCTGAACATGGAACAGCCAGGCAATTTCCTTGAGGTGTTGCTGGGAGACCAGGCTGGAGCTGGTGAGGAGCATTAACATTGGGCCTACATCTGTCTGCTTGCCTGAGACACTACTCCAAATAAATCCTAATGTTGCTGCGTGACGTGTAAAAAGCCAACTGTTTGCGGTACTAAGTTGGTGCAATACTAGAGATGTCCACGAGACTAACTAGCCCAGTGTTTCACCAGAACAATATTCCACTTAACAGAGAAGCCCGTCTTCCCCTATTGATCTTACGCAGTCTGAAAGAGGAAGAAGTATGGAATTTGCAGAGGTTCTTTTTTTTTTTTCACACTTTCAAGACCGAGCTCTGAAAAGGCGCTCAGCTGTTGAAACGTCGGCTGCAATTCAGAGAGGCAGTCTCCTGTGCTGTTGAACTCCGATAATTCAGTCCCTGCATTCTCCTCTCTCTCTTTCTCTCTGTCTCATCCTTTCCCTCTCACGCACTACTTCTTCTCTCCCCATCCATCCCCCTCGCTGCCTCTTTCTTTCAGCGAGGCCTTGGAGGGCTCTGCAATTATGTTTTGGGGGGGGGCTGATCAGAAACGGGGATCACTCCAGTGAAATAAATCGCTCCATAACAGCTGTGGTGAAATGGCGCTAATTGCCGATTGATTTGAAGCAGAGGCAGCAGATATCTGCAATGCAGAGCCGCATCTGCCACCCTCTCCTCATCATTCCCCTCCCTGATTATCTATTGTTCAGGCTGTTTACTTTGTAGTGATGAGTGGTAAATGGCAGGTTAAGGAAGCTAAGGGGGCCAGACACCAAATTGGGTCCCTCTCAAAAAGACGGAGTGTAAAATTAGACATAATTAACACACCCTTTAGGCACATTCTCCTCGTGGAGATGGCAGAGATGCAAATTAGCTGTAAAGATACACTTTCTATACAAAAACAGTGATTAATCTGCCTTTGGTGTGCAGAGGCTACAGCCTGTCTTGATTTGAGAGCAAATCAACCACTGAAAAACTCATTTTAGGTTTCAGGAGTCTGGACATTTTGCCAATAGCGAAACAACGGCGACATCTTTGTAATCACGACATAAAAAGCACCAGCTCCATTTATTTTTAACTTTTTTTAAAATTTTTGCTTAAAAATAATAAGTAACATTAATGATTCTCTCTGGAAAAAGGTAGGTGTTGGATGATGCTTTTTAAACCTGTCTGCAGTGATGCAATAAAGGACTGACTTGACTTGATGTGACAGGTGACAGATTCACCCAGTTCGGTGTCTGAAACAAACAGCATCTGACAGAGATATGAGGCATCCAAATTAATGGTTTCAGGCGGTGTAGTGGTGCAGCTCTTTGTTTGCTCCTCTGCTCAACAAATATTGCTGTCAAATAATTGATTTAAGTGCTTTCTCAGCAAGTACATTTTGACAACATGACAGAACTCAAATTAGGGGGAGGGAAATATACCTGTTAAAAAGGGTAAAAGTGAAGTTTAATCACAGTCAGCATGTCCCCACATGAGACTATACTTCATGAGGCACAGATTTGCAATACAGTTTACTGTCTCATGTGATATTCAGTGTGGAGGAAAAAGAACGGACAAAAAACCAACCTGGAACATAATGTGGGTTTAGCCCCAGACGTACTGCGTGAAACACTTTTCTCCTGCAGGACATTAAAAGAATGCACATTCTCAAATTAATTTGTCTTTTCAAAGTTAGGAACCACGCAATGGCAGTGCAGCATGACCACTAATTACTGATGTTATGCGCAATTCTTTCCCATTTGACATTAAATGGATCAAATCTATCTGCTTAACAACGAGGTGAGAAAGTACTTCAGTTCCTCTGCAGTTTGATTGGCAAATGCCACCAGTAAACTAAAGAGTTGATTATACATTGCCAACTTTTATATTGAACATAAAAATGTGCTTTTATTAAGTGAGCTCATAACAGAGTGCACTGTGGCTCTTGGCCCCCCCTGCTGAACAGATTGTCTTTTCCCAGCAGGTGGACTGCCATGTGCTACAAACTCTTGGAATTGACATCATTACACCTCAATTTTGTGATTCATGTTTGTTCGTAGGCGGTGAGATATCCCATTTCCAGAGAATCGGATACAGTCTCCCCAAAAGGGTTTACAGCAATCTTTTTATGATCCACATTGTCATCAACATTTAAAGTGTAATGTCGCCTCTGCCACAGCTTAGGTAAAAAGGGGATTTCTTCAGGGCTGACGCCTAGTTTGAGTAAAGAAGTTTATCTGGGAAGAAAAAGCAGCGCAACAAAGCAGTTCTGCAAAAGAAGTGTGTTGGCGCTTATCACTTTGACAGACTGTAGGTCTGCAGCCCACACTAGCTTCAAAAATAACATAATTCATGCAATCCAGGTAGACAATTAGCTGAAATTATCAGCGAGGGGTTTCATATTTCACATGTTGTGTTGTGGGCATGTATGTACACTTACCGAAGAATAACTGTTAAACCAAAATGGCTGCCACACTCTAATAGCATATCCGCAGACTAAACGTAGTGTGCACTCAAACAAAATGCCTGTGTGCTACAATCGTTAGAAAAAAACTCATCTTGTGTTTCGCCCCATGAAAGAGAATTCAGAATGTCAAGACAGGATGAGCATCCGACAACAGCATCATGAAATCAGAGTATAAGTAATTTAACAATAATGATTCTGTTGAACCATGTCAATACAAGCAAGTTGTGTTTTTACAGTTGATTCTCAGCAGGAAAGCAAATAAGTGTGTTTCCCAAAAGGCAATCTATTCCTTTTAGTTCAAAACATTGAATTAACTTACTAGCGTGTGCGTGTGTGTGTTGCCAGAAACGGTGACTTCCTGTAGTCTCCGCTGGTCAGCTGGCAACCTGTGCTGGCCAAGAAATTGTCCAACACAACCTCCGTTTCAACCACAAATAGTCTTTTTTATTTATTTTTTTTTTTTTGAATGGATAATCAAACCTCATGTAACCTGTAAATGGTGAGCTTTAGAATTGCTGTTACGTGGATTTTCTTACCTTTTTGACAGAGCCAGGTTAACGGTTGCCCCCTGCTTCCTGAGATATCAAACCACCCCATTAAAAAGGAATTTAGAATAAGAAAAAATACTAATGCAGTCACATTTTTGAAATGGCCAGTCTCTATAAGACACAATAAATCCTGAGTAGCCGTGTTTGTTTCAGTGTGCCACTCTGGCACTGAACGATTAATTTCTTCCTCGTTGCCAAAGCAGCACTGGATCCAACGTTGATCCCACGCAGCTTCTCCCATTACGTAAGCGTGTCCTCAGCACTGGCCAAGCCCAAGGACAGTGTGGTCAGGCGGTAATAGTCCTTCCATATAACCAAAGTGCTATGATGTCAACATAATCACATTGTTTGTACAGTAACCATAATTCGGAGACCCGTACTGTTAGGTCAGTCCTTCCCCATTTATGGGGCTCTCCATGTGAGAAAGTGAGTGATGGCACCCTACATCCTTTGCGCTGCCAAATGTGTCCCGCTGCGGCACATTCAATAGCTTCACACACATGCACCCTCGGCCTATCAACGCTAATGACCTCATGGTGAATTTCCTACGTGTTCCGTCTCTCACAAGGAGGCTAATTTTAGACCACCCACCAAACCAAAAATGTTCACCAGACATGATGCAATGCAACTGCAAAGCCGAACAAGAAATGTGGGAATCCATTCACACGCTTGTCCCGGGGCCCAAGTTTCACCCGTTTTACAATCTTGAGTCTGACACTCTTACGGCTCACGAGAGGCAGAGCCACTGAGTTGGCGCAACGCTTATGAGAAAAAGACAAACGTCCTGCGGAGGACATTGCGATTGGAGCGCCTGTTTTCATTACTTTGCTTTATCGGCTCAATAGTCACCTTCTTTCTCCCAGTTCTAAGTGTCCCCTTGATTTGCTCTTCTCGTGCCTGCACCTGGAACAATTCATTAAAAATGAATGAGACGAAAGCAAAACACTGCGGGGCTGTGAGATGAGAGGGAGCGGTAGACAGTGGAAAAGACTATAGTGGGAATACAGGTAAAGATTATATGACTATGAGCTATTTAAAATAATGTTTTTAAGTGCGTAGATCTAGAATTAAGACCTGTTCTTTAATTTTTCGACGTGCATTTGCTCGATCTGAGTGGTTTCATAATTGTACATTTTCTTGCTTGAAGTCCGACCATTTTGGTTTTAACATCTCAAATCTTACTTTTTACTTACTATTTTTAATATTCATATCTAATGAATTTGCACAGAATTTTTACTTGTATTTTTGAGGTTAGACAGTTCACATGTACAGCTGAAGCTAATTTAGAGTTGATCATTCCCACAGCTGTTTCTTTTATTGAATGACTTCTGAAAAGAGACTGAATCCTGAGCACATTCTCAGTGATGTTGGTGGCAATTACAGTTTTCAAGCGACATAATTTCTCCGGTTAGTTCATAACTTCCCTTTCGGTCAAAAGAACCTATACTTAATAGTTCCATAGTGATCTTGCAATGCTTATGTACCATTAAGAAATCACTGTGGGTGTTTTGGGAATTTATGGTAGCATATAAGTGCTATTCCACTCTTCTGGGGTATTAAGGCTTTACAAGCGTTATTCCAGAAAGGATGATTCATGGAAAAATCAGAAAGAAACAAAGGCTCGTTCTCACTTTGAAGTCGGCTTTCCATGTTGCTGAGCTGCTGAAGTTGATGTAGCAGAAAGTGTTTACTTTTCAAATGGCCACTTGTTGATTTGGTGTAATGCTTTCTTCTGAATGCCTTTTGTGTTTGTGCCCGCTAAGCAACCTTAAAAGAAACCACCATTTCAATGCCACAAGAGCCCACGATGAAACATTTCTCATTGCTGTTTAACTTTGATCAAACCTTTGTAAATGGCTAAAGAAAACACATATGGACGGTGGTTATTTTAGTGTCCCTAAGTCGGCCACAGCAAAACACGATCCCGTCTTCGCATGAATAAGCCTGCATTTTCATGCGAGCAACAATGCATTTCCAGCTCTATCAAATCTGTTTTGCTTTGTTTATCTTTCCCCATTTGCATCATTATGAGAGGGAGGGGGGGGAGAGATCTATAGTAGAGTTTGAATAGCTCTGTAATGAGGAAAAGGAATCAATCATCTCTTCAAAGTAGGCCTGCTGCAGCAATGAGAATATAAATTCACTCATAAATTCCACTTTCTAGGTCCCCACATCCTTAATTTCTTGCGAGTTTACAGCAGCATTGTGTATGCTACTCCACTGTAGATGGCCTGCTTGGCTTTCGGGTGTTTTTCCACTTTCCTTTTGGGGAAGCAATGGTAGAGATATCCAACTTAGCCCTCTCGGTGCGAGCTATAAAAATGCTGTAATTGCTGTGCTAATTTTGGACCAGGCACAAAAGGATGTTCTGCCGATCCATCCAGCTATCAATCTACCTATCATCTCAACATTTGGCGTTTGGCGTGTGTGGACCGTTATTACATATGCCACATAATTGGGCATAATTAAAAGGAAGCCCAAGTACTGTAATTAATGTCAGTTGTCAAGCGCTAAAAGACAGGCAGAGGATAATGTCTCCCTGTGGCTTGAGCAAGAAGACGTTTGGAATCAGGAGGCTTCTGATTGATACCACCTGACCTTTCTGTCTCACATAAATGCCAATGGTTATTGATAATCAGCTACAGATAAACACTCAACCTCGTGAGCCAACAATGCTTTTCTTTGTGTCTTTATGTATTGTTGCGTGTTAAAAGTAAGTAAAACTGACATGACTAATTGAATCAAAATGTCTTATCCAATTAACATTTTGCTGAACTCCTCCCCTGAACAGCGATTGCCCAATCATAGCTTAGCAACTGTAACCAGGCACGGCAGCCATCTCTACCGCTGGTCATGTAATAAGGCTGAGGCAGTGTGCATGCTGCTGTTCCAAAGAAAGCCAAAAGTGCAAACCAAAAGTGTAAGGAATGGATCAAATGTTTGTGTTTTGTTTTGCTCTTTTGTAAGCTGCAAATGTTAGCATGTCGGGCTAACTAGCCTACAGTAGTCGTATAATAGTAGGGACACAGATTGCATTAGAAAAAGCCTCCATCAGGACTGGCACATCCACTGCATGAGAACCGGACCTGGATGATGCTGTACTACAAAGATTAGTGGCTCTGTGCTCCAGCAACCCCAGTGCAACTAACCCAGGTGGTGTTTGATTTGCAAAAACAGATATTCTCCTAATCTTTGAAATCCTTCACATAAGTGAAATATGCTGTTATAGCCTATATAGCCTATATAACGAGAATGCAAACAGGGTTATGTACACACTGTATGCTGTGCTAGAAAAGGAAGCTCGACAGTCATAGCAAAGGTCACTACAGGGTGTAAATTCCAGACCGTTTTAAGACTGCAACACACCTTACATTTACAGTACTATACCTGTACTTTATTTTGAGGTTGCTAAACAGTCTTATTTTGACCTAATTCAGATCGGCCCGGGAGGGAACAAAACTCAAGAGAATCAAGCAGTGACGAACACAAAGGCAAGGTTTATTACGAGTAGTAACGGTCACATACTCGCACTCTCTCACTCACATTAACAAAACTGTTTCATTAACAAACATTTCTATTTGGCCTAAGAAATGCAACATTGGCCATACATTGTTAAAATCATATAGGCCTAGACAGTTTGTCTGAATCTGTTCCAATAATACCTCGTAAAATGCTGATTAAGATGTTTTAATACTTTTCAAGGGTCTTAATTTGTGCTAAACTAACTTAATATGTTTAAATACTTTTGAGGACCACGCAGTCTAAGTTAGTAACGGAGCAGCACTATCTACAGAAGGCACAATGTATCTCAAATACAGTGGCTCCATACTTCCACCAATGGGTGGAAGTCACCCATTTCTACTGTGGCGCAGTTTTTCAGCAAAGGTTTTAGACGGCATTAAATTAGGCTTTCACCCTACAGATGTCCTACCAACTATTGCAATTACTTAAATGGTGGAAATACAAAGCTGCAGACAAACACATGGTACCTTTTATTTGCATCCGTGGCCGTGACCTGCAGGAGGCCAAAGCAAATAGGAAGGCTCGACATGTGCAATGCCAGGAGTAAGTAGGGAACAAGCAGCAGGAAATCTGTTTAATGTGGAACATGATTTCAGCACTCTTGCTTTTTTATTTAACTCCGTTTGACCCTTGCCGCATGTGACGCAACATGGCACTGACGATGGTGGGTTAACTGGGATCAGAAGTTTCAGGATTTTCTTTATGTGCAGCTAGAAACGAGATATTATTGATGAACATTTGCCAACTAAAATCAGACCACATAAAGGAAATCCACGTTGAATAACGTGACTTTAGTTTTGATCTTTGCTATGAGAACCCTACGCTTGATCTGACCCTTGATGGGTGGCACTTTAATGTATCCAGGTGCAGAGCGATAGAATCCGTAAGTCTGGCCTTACCTCCACTTTTATGCTTTTGATGTATGAAATGTATTGCTATTCACATACTACTCTCTGAGGAAAAGCTATACCAGAAGAATATTTGGAACGCACGTCACTGATGCTGAGTGACTGCTCTCCCACACTAGGTTTACTTACCCAAGCCACCTGCCTCATCCAGCGTGGGAATACAATGCTGGATAGTGCATACTTGCTGTACCACGAAGCAGCCACGCTAGTAAATCAGTTGATGACCTAATGCACGATGAGACGAGGCAACATATTTTTTTATTTATTTTTCACCACATGGGATCTATTTCCTCTCAACATTAATAATACTCTGGAGCATTAAGGCATGCAGCAAAGGCAGATGTATTCTTCCCCAGGCTGATTCAACTTGTAAGCATTTCCTCTGCCGAACGCCCTCCCCAGTCCTGAGGCAAAGCATGATTACCCGATTTTAATGAGATTTTTAATGTGGGGTTTTTTTTTTTGTTTCAATCCCTGTAAGACAATCCAACTCTCTCTCATGTACATGCAGTGGTTAATGTTTGCAGTCTGACGGCAGGAAGAACACATGTTGACATTCTTGCTTCCCACGCTTCTTTCTCTCAACTGTCGGCCAGAGGTCTGCTTCTTACCTTTTTTATGTTTACATGAGGTTAATAATCCTCTGGGAAACCAAACTAAGTAGGTGTGCAGTCTTTTCTACAGCACTGCATAGCTGCATTTGATCACCTTTAGGGGATTACTCCACACCAATTTGAACGGGGAACACACCACAGATACATGCAAGTGTAATTTGCATCATTAATATCCAGTGCGATTAATGTGTTCATGGCCAGCGGCATAGATGTTAACCTGGTTACAGGAAGCCTTTAGTGTCTTTGTTATGCACTTCATTATTTGTCTGTCTGCCTGAAGTCATTTCTAGCTCAAGCTTGCAAATTAAAACTTCACAAACTACTTATTTTGATGCTTAAATGAAATGGATTATTCTAGAACTACTAACTTGCATTGCTGCGTATCATCCTAGATTTATTAATTAATGTTTTTATGGAAGGAAAATTTCTTTGCCAGACGGATTAAAGGTCTCCCTTGACCTAAAATCACAGAAGTCATATCATTGCTGCATACAGTAAACACCAAACATACATTATTGAGAGTGATCTAACTTGGATTTGACCTTTTTAATAATGTACGCCTACTTACAAATGCAGTGAGATGTTATCTTCACTTATTCAGCAATAAACTGACAGAAAGCACACAAAAAGGTGAAGGATCCGTTTCTCTAAGAAACTGGGATCAACCTGTGTCTATTAACATTCCTCAGTCCCAGCAATGTAAATGTCTTGGTACTTATGCTTTGCCCTCACGGTCTGCAGGAAATATTCTCTCTCTGCTGCTAAAGTAGAGATGCCTGCTTGTATTAACCATAACAAAATGTGGCAACTTGGGGATAAGTGTCTCTCAGGTTTATCGATCAGTTGAAATCCCTCACATGTGTAGCATCTAATGACGTTGAAAATAGTGGGTTTTTGTTGGAAACGGTGGACAAATTCCTCTCTGCTCAAGACGTACGAGCTACTGAATGCTTTATATCTGTTCGCTCTGTCACGCACCATGATTCAATTAACCAAAGACGAGGCCCACACAACTTTTTTTTGTGTGTTCCAAATCCAAAATTTCTCGATGCATTTTTGATTACAAATCCCGCAAACTAATTATCTTTGTTTAATGAATTTGAATGCCATTGTGAAGTCACAACTAGGGTGTTTTGTTAATGTTGGTTCTCTCAACGCAGGTGAAGCCTGTTAATTGAGCAATATAGTGTAAGCATTCATCTTGCACATTCTAATTAGGTTAAGGCCCACATCATTCCTGAGAATGGTAAGTGCAGCAGGTACAGTGCTGCAATTCAGTAGGTCTTATATGACTAGTAAAAACTGCAGGGAAGAAGGGATAATGACAATATGTCACAATTCTCATAATATAGAGGTTAGCTGGCTGGGATGGAGAGCACTTGTCTATTGGTTAATAGCAACTCCAACTTTGTCAGGTGGTGAGTCATCAGGCAGTGAACAAAGCCTGTTCTCTGGATAACGCCATGAGAGTAATGTCTTAGGTATAGGAAAAGAAAGACATCTCGGCAGCTACAGTGCTTTTTCACATAGCCAAGAGGTGCAGCTATAGGCTACATCTTTGAAAGCAAAATGGACAAACTTATTGTGCATGGAAACATCACGTCAATGTTTAAGATGCATTTTGGTAATGAGATTCTGTGAATCTCTTATCCAGATGTCTTGACCCAGCTCTAACCCTCCATTATGATGACATGGTTGCTAAATGGTTTGCTAAAGCAAAGTAAACAGAGAATTAGGGTTGCTGCTGCTTTCATGTAAGAGGGTTCATTATGTGTATCCTGACTGGCTGAAGATGTACATGCATGTTTTCAGTTTGCACAGACATGCAAAGATACGTGTATACAGCGCTTGCTATCCGAAAAGGGAAGTGGTGTCAGGACAGATGTGTAATACGAAGCCCTGTGTCTCTGTTGGGCTGCCATTGATTTGTTTGCTCAAAGCTTAGCCTTTCTGAACTGCACTTGCCCCCACTTTTCTTCCGCAGTCTCCATTCCTCGACAGTGGGGTCATGGTGCGTTCTTAAGCATGTCATCCCAAATAACGGTGACGGATGACAGACCCTTGGCTTCTTACTCGCCTTATATTTGAACAGGACCATGACATCATAGGGCAGAATGCCTGTTTCCGCACACAAATTGTCCTGCCCTTTCAGTTTACCTTTACAAATTCCCACTGCATAGACAACAGCTGTTCTCACTCTGTTTTTGAATGAAACCTGGGATTTCCGATATTTCTTCTTAGACTGATGGCGACCATATGCTGAAATTTCCAACCAGAGCAATAAGTCACAGGATTTCACATGGGATCAATTGCCTCTAAAGTGGGGAGAAAGGGCAGGTGTTAGAGGTACACTCCAATACGATACGGCGTGTCCTTTGCAGGAGCCTACAGTGAGCCTGAATAAACAAAACTCCAAGTCATAATCACAGAATTCGGTACCAACTCATTAATTAGTAGGTAATTTAATATTAATCAAGAAAGAGGAAGCGAAGGATGTAATAATGATTTTGTACTGACATTAGTTTTTTATAATTATGTATTTTATTGAAACTGCTCTGTCATCTGTTTTGCCCTCAAATAAATTGAGTTTCAGATTTGCTTTCACAAAACCAGAGCCATGATTTTGGTTGTTTGCCCTTTTATGTTTCCATTGCCTCATGTGTCCCCTGTGTGGACGTGACCTGGCTGAGCTTCCCTTGACGCACCTTCCATCAATTTCATCAGCCTGCCGCCCTGGCTCTACAGTCACTCATCGCCAGATCGGTGAATCAGCTACAGTGGTAGTTTTGTTACCGTGATTGTTAGTTACCGTGTTCTCTTGTCTCCAGTGTCTCCGGGATATTCCTGCCTGCATGTCTGCCCACGTCAACTCCTCTGTCATGTCCTTCCTTCCTTTCCCTTCACCCGAACCCGCGGCCAGCCACGTCACCCAGCCCCATCAGCGTGTCCCTTCCTCAGCCTGTTCCCCGTCCCTCCCTGCACCGTCCATCACATCTCCTCTCCTCGCCTTGCCTTAAATAAACCCTTATTTTTGCTCACCTGTGCTTCCGTCTGCACTTTGTTCTTCTACTACAGTCATTGTAATAACGGGACAGAAGATGAGCCCAAATAAAACCCAAAACAGGCAAATAGCTGACATTGCATGCACTCCTCTCAAATACATGTGTGACAATAAGCTATAGTTGGATGGAACGAGTATCATGGGAACTTCTTGTGATGCAGGAATTTGTCCCTTATGTCTGTGTGTTGTGTGATTCCTTCAGATGGATATATTTCACACAAATTTACCAACCAAACACAAACGGACCCTTTTTGTTTGTTTTTACGATCAAAACACATACTATCATGTCCGAGAAGTTAGACTTGGCTTGTTGAAAGATTGTTGGCATTATCATTTTACATTTCAAGATCGGTTTTCTGTATGTTATCTTTCTTTTACAAAACGCTATCAGAGTTCTTATTGATTCCCACTACAGTCTACGTGACTTTGCACCCAGATGAGAAAGAAAAAACACATAAAAGTTACCACTTTGCAAGGACGCTGTGTATTGGTATGTAAAATATCTTAGCTGCTGCATGCTAGTAAATTACCAAGTACAATAGGTTTTCCATTTCTGGAGCTAGAAATTCTCAGTATATAACCCAGCAGTTGAGTTTTGGTGATTTAAACTGACATACATGGCTGGAAAAACTGTATCCATCAATGGCTGGCCACCCAACTGACTATAGTCATTAGAGAACTGGGGTTATGTCTTCCATTGCTTTTTTTTCAGTGGACTGAAAACAAAACAAAACAAATTTGCTGCCAAGACAGCTGAAGAGAGACGAAAATGCAGTAGGGAAAAGAGGGGTGGGAGGGATGGTGGAGAAAGCTTTGAGTAGCAGAAGGAGTGACAAGGCTGCCCATTAGGGCCACTGGTGAATTGGAAGGGTCATCAAGTGCGTGTTAGCATTTGTATGACTTGAAGTAAGCCAGCCTGTGTTGCATTTATCTGTGACTTTACTCAAAACACTGCCATGTCTAGTTAAATTTGAACGAGTACATTTTTTTCTTTTTTAAATGGTGGAATAAAAAGGAATGCGACTGAATGAGAATAGAAATATCCACAGTAAGAAAAAAAAAGTACAACCTGGTTAAGTTTTTGAGACATTTCCAAAGTTTCTGAAAGTCAGAAAGGAGAGGAAGGGATGTGACAAGGATTGTGATGACTCCTGAGCACAGACTTGACATGTTACATAGAGGATGGGCTCCCTTCTCTGGAGCTGGGAGACACTGTAGCAAATCAACTGAGAAGCCTCCATTTATTTCCCCTCTAAATCCCACTCCTGTTTCTACTCCACTAACCTCCATTCCCTGCTCATATAAAAGACATACATGTTGGCAGCTGTAAGAATCATATGTACAGTATACAGCAAGCTGCTGTTTGACCATGTATACATAATCACAACAATTACGTATACGTTATTCTTAAATCTTGCTCAGTAATGTGCATACAAAAAGCAGGTCTAGGTGCATGAGGGGTTTTTCAGCCCTATCCCACATGGGGAGGGGTCGGGGGGGGGGCAGGCGAGTTTCTTTGCCACTGAGGATTTCCGGGAGCTGTCATTGTAGCTCTGAGACAGCTCTGAATTTATCTGCAGGCTGTCAGTGGAATTAATACAGATAAGGTAAAAAATATGACAAAAGTCTGTAGTCGAAAGGAAGCTCTCTCACTGCCTCGTTATATTAAAGAGCAAGGCCAAAAGGGGGAAATATATCTCTAATGGTTTGCATTTGGAGGATTGCAGAGTTTGGACGACACCCAAAGCCAATTATATCTGTGCTCTGTCCAAACTTAATCGGCACCCCAAGCTCTTTGGGCTTTTACATTAAATATAACACACTGGGAAAAAGTGTTTGTCATGACACATTGCCCATTTCCCTGCTTTTCTTGTGATGGGAGTGGGCCACTAGATGTTGGATTTTATTGTCTTTGGTTCTGTCATGTTAGTAACTTGAGGCTCTTCAGAGTTTAATGGCTGCAATAACATGGCTTGTCAAGTTAAGGGGGGGGGGGCAAAGCTGTTCACTTAAAGCCAAAGTCTTTTTCCCAAAAATCATTACCCACAGGTATAATAAACCTACACTGCAGCTCAAATGCATGCATCCCAACGATCTGAAGCTTTTCTTTTTAACTTCTGAGCAAAACTGCCTTGAAATATTTCAATTAAGTGGAGTCGTCCCAAGTACTGCCTGATCATCCACTCAAACGATTAGTGGAATATCTGAACACGTAGCTCACAGCAAAGAGCGCAGACTGTCAACATTTCTCCTGAGGGGGAGTTTTTGGTGTGTTTTTCTTATGCACATAATCCAGACATCCAAGGCCGGCTCTAGCAAGGGGCAAGGGTGGGCAACGTCTTGCCCACCCGATCAAAAACTCAGATTTATTTTTTTCTTATACATTTCGGTACTGTTTCGAACTTGCGCTCTGATTGGGTGGGCAGCCTACAGCCCGCCTACAAAGTCGTGCAGTTCCCCTTAATGCTGCTTTTCGAGAAGGTTTCTCTCAGTCCGAAGGAGACCAAGTGCCGCTAGCGAAGCTCAGTTTGACCTACATGTTGCATTACATTCATTTACTGGACCAAAATCGATTAATATGATCACTTCCTGTGCGATCATCACACAGCAAGTGATCATATAAATCGATCATCGCATCAGGTCCGAGTTCCTTCTCCACACCGGCACGAGCTCTAACCCCCTTTCGTCGCACCGTGTCGCATGAAAGGAAGAGGAACTTGTGATTTTGGGCCATGAAACATCACAAATAGCTTAGACATGGATGAGTTTGTTAAAATGTTTGCCAAGGAAACAGGAGACTGATGTTACAAATAGATAAATGAGTGGTAAAGAATTGTTTAGGCAAAAAAGAGAAAAAATAGTTTTATAACATGTTCTGACTTTGCACTGTTGGATTATATGCAGTGACGGCTGGTCATGATATTGGGTGGGGGGCTGACAAATGCATTATACCCATCAATAGTTTGCGCTGCAGCAACAGCAGCAACATATCTGAGATACCAAGTTACAGCAACACTTTATATCTTGTTATAACAAGTTGCTCTAGAATAACACTATAGAAGTACTCACAAGAAAGGCCTGCTGCCAAAAAACTCTGTATCTCTCATGACTGTTTTTCTCTGTCCACATTAGCAACATGCCATTTTTAACAAAAAATGTATTTGCAAGAATGATGTTAGACTCCATAATA